>SJYX01003616.1:460444-503504 GCA_006410675.1 Oreotragus oreotragus | reverse complement strand
AGTCTGAGTGAACTCTGGGAGATGGTGATGGATAGGGAGGCCTGGCGTGCTGCGATTCATGGGGTCGCAAAGAGTCGGACACGACTGAGCAACTGAACTGAACTGAACTGAATGAAACAAGTCCATGGGATTACTATAACTTACTACTGAAATGAGTTGGCATTGAGCATTAAATGGTACTCCTATTTTCTTTTGTACAGAAGTAAAGCACTGAAAGGGCTTCCCAGATGGCGCCAGTGGTAAAGAAGCTGCCTGCCAATGCAGGAGAAAACACAAGAGACGGGGGTTTGCTTGCTGGGTCGGTAGATCCCCTGGAGTAGCAAACGGCATTTTTGCCTGGGAAACCCCCCAGACAGAGGAGCCTGGCGGGCTACAGTCGATGGGGTCAGAGTCGGAGGAGACGGAGCACAGATGCAAGGCGCTGAGCATCCTGCTAAAATACAGAAGAGGACTGAACTAGAAGGAGGTCTGCTACAGTAACATCACTCAGATCTTCACACTCCTGCCATGGTAAGTAAGTAAAGTCACTCAGTCGAGTCCGACTCTTTGTGACCCCATGGACTGCAACCCACCATGCTCCTCAGTCCATGGGATTCTCCAGGCAAGTACACTGGGGTGGCTTGCCATTTCCTTCTCCAGGGGATCTTCCCGACCCAGGGATCGAACCCAGGTCTCCTGCATTGGAGGCAGACGATTTAACCTCTGAGCCACCAGGGAAGCCATGGTACACAGCAAAAAAAAAAAAAACACACACACACAGAATGATCTCATATCAAACATTATTTTTAAGGATCTATAAGCTAATGAATCAATTAGGTCTCCTGAAAGCAAAAACTGGAAACTACCTGACTGGCAAAAGGAATTGTAAGCCAGGTCACAGAGCATTCATTTTCTCAGTTTCTTGGATAGAGGCCAAAGGCTTTACCATAACCTCTCAAGTTAATCACACCTGCTATTGTTTCACTTATCGGAACTTTGCTTAACCTCTAAAACTCAGAAAGGATTGAAACAAATCAAATCTTGTTAACTTCATTATACCTCTGACAAAAGAATATTATTTGGCAAAATTATTTCATCTTACAATGTGCTTTCAATATATTTTCATCAAAACACTGAAGCTACACATTTAGCTGATTCAATTTATGGAAAAGTTTGCATTATAACTAGAATGGGACTTAATTATTAAATCAGCATCTTACATATCTTATCAAATCTTGATTATATTATCAAATTAATCAGGTAAGTCAAACATATTTTCCATACAAAACAACCTGACTTCATTTTTAAATTCTAATAAAAATGTTAACATTCATTTCAAGGAAGCCTATATTACAGAATACATTTTGTAAGCTAGATTACTGAAAGTAATTAAACAAATATTTAAATTATATACATCTAGTAATTTAAAACAGATAAAAGATGGATCAATATATTGCTTCTCATTAATTGATTTGTAATAATAAAATTTAATGTGTAACTAAAACTAGAAATTATTTACAAAACAAGGTGTATGATGAAGAAATGGTATTCATGGGTTAACATGTATATTAAGAGGGTATATTAAGCTTTCTTTTAATACTTACATAAGAATGAGAAAAAAGTCCATTAACCTTTTAAAATAAAGATCTGACTTTTCCTACGTATTTAATGAAACAGAAGAATGCAGTCATCCCTTGCTACATGTGGGGTTACAGAACCGCCCCCATACCAAACTCTGAGGATGCTCAATTTGCTAATTATTAGAGAAATGCAGGAAAAGCTATGACAAACCTAGACGGTGTGTTAAAAAGCAAAGACATCACTTTGCCGACAAAGGTCTATATACAGTCAAGGATATGGTCTTTCCCGTACTCATGGATGGCTGTGAGAGCTGGCCTATAAAGAAAGCTGAGTGCCAAAAAATCGATGCTTTTGAACTGTCGTGTTGGAGAAGACTCCTTGGACTGCAAGGAGATCAAACCAGTCAAGCCTAAAGGAAATCAACCTTGAATATTCATTGGAAGGACTGAAGTTGAAGCTCCAGTACTTTGGCCACCTGAAGTGAAGAACTGACTGTTGGAAAAGACTCTGATGCTGGGAAAGACTAAAGGCAGAAGGAGAAGAGGGCGACAGAGGATGGACAGTTGGATGGCATCACCTATGCAAAGGACATGAAACTTGAGCAAACTCCAAGAGATGGTGATGGACAAGGAAGCCTGGTGGCTGCAGTCCATGCAGTCGTGAAGAGCTGGACACGACCTGGCGACAGAGCAACCACCGCCGTCTCGCACTGGTCAGAATGGACACCGCTAAAAAGTCTACAGGTAACAAATGCTGGAGGGTATGTGGAGAAAAGGGAACCTTCCCACAGCACTGGTGGGAAGCCACAATGGAAACAGTATGTGGGTTCCTCAGAAAACTAAAAATAGCGACCACATGAACCAGAAATTCCACTCCTGGGCATAAATCCAGACAAAACTGTAATTCAAAAAGATACATGCACTCCTATGTTCGCAGCATGAAGCTATGATTTGACCCACAGATTTCTGATCACAGCACTATTCAAAACAACCAAGACATGGAAACAACCTAAATGTCCCTCAACAGTTGAATGGATACATAAATACAATGGAACGCTGCTGCTGCTGCTAAGTCACAACTCTGTGTGACCCCACAGACGGCAGCCCACCAGGCTCCCCCGTTCCTGGGATTCTCCAGGCAAGAACACTGGAGTGGGTTGCCATTTCCTTCTCCCATGCATGAAAGTGAAAAGTGAAAGTGAAGTCGCTCAGTCATGTCCAACTCTTCAAGACCCCATGGACTGCAGCCTACCAGGCTCCTCTGCCCATGGGATTTTCCAGGCAAGAGTAATGGAGTGGGGTGCCATTGCCTTCAATGGAACACTACTGACTCATAAAAAAAGAACGAAATAATGCCATTTGCAGCAACATGGATGGACACAGAGATTATCATACGAAGTGAACTAAGAAAGAGAAAGACATACCGTTATGGTATCACTTGTATGTGGAATCTAAAATGACACAGATGAATCTATCTACGAAGCAGGAACAGATTCACTGACGCAGAACCAGACTTCTGACTGTCAGGGGGAGGACAGGAGGGGCGGCACGGACTGGGAATTTGGGGGTTAGTAAATGCAAACTATCATGTACAGAATGGATAAACAAGATCCTCCTGTACAGCCCAGGAAACTGTAAGTCAATGTACAGGGATAAACCATAATGGAACAAATATAAAAAAGAATGTACACACATGTATAACCGAGTCACTCTGCTGTAGAGCAGAGATTAACATTACACTGGACATCAATTATACTTCAATTTTAAAAAGTAGATTTCAGCTACCTTACTCAATAGATTCAATAAGGAGAGAAAATGGCATAAAAATTTTACCTGTGCATTTAGCCACTGCATCCTAAAAATATATATATTCCTATTTTCCTGCTTTGGCTGTTTGAAAGTACTTTGCCTTCCAATGAATGTCTTGTCCTAGATATGAGTATTAAGAATAAAAAAGAATTGTTTCTATTTTCCAGCCTGGAAACCTATAATTTGATAACTACAATTAACAATTAAACAGACGTTCTATATTAAGAAACCTTAGCTTAAATCACACCATTAGTCTGTCAACAAGAAAGCGAAAAATAAAAATATGGAAACAAAAAATGGGAATGTAGAAGAGCGCGTATTTGAGTGACTATGAGGCTGAAAATGTTAACACTTCATATTGAATGACCTGAAAATTCTCATTGCCTTACGGCAGAATAAAAACAAATCAACGATATTTCTGACCAGAAATATCAGGGAGTTGACGTTAAAGATATCTCCTGGGCCGGCAAAAGTGAAGAAGAAAGGGCTAGAAGGATCGTGTGGGTGAAGGAAGCCCGCCCATAGGCTCCTAGGGAACGTCTGTCCAATCAGTGAGGAGCTGAATATGGACTCGGCCAATGGAAAGCTTCGAGTCCGGGAACCAATAGACTCTGCCTCTCTGTAAATGCTGAACGTGGATAAGTTATGTTTTATAAACTTTCATATAGCTCTGATGATCTATTACGTGGAGAACTATGGACCCTGGTTATTTATCCATGGAAGTTCACATTTTTGAGCCCTCTTGAATCTGTTTAATGAAGAACTCACTATGCTGCCAGAAACCTCTTTTGCAGGGCTTAGCAAAGTCAGGACTGAGGAGGGGTTTGCTGTGTTTCACCTCAAAGATGAAACAACCCTACTCCAGACCCTGAATGAGTGGTTGGTCAGCCCTTGACCTGAAGCTTTTCCTCCCACTTCTCTGAGTTTTCTCGAAATGTTAGCAAATAAGCCAGGTTCTGAATGTTTCCTCTGCTCTGACAAGGCGTTGGTACCTTTTACACCTGTAACTTAGTCACCACACACCCTAATACTGGCGAACTGTTCCCTGGTGATCCTAGCTAGGCAAGTGGCTACGGGGGTGCTCACTGTAAATGCTAACTGGTGATTACAGTAAAATCCTGCCAGTAATGAATATTCTGCACTCGGGAGAGAACTGGTAACTCAAGCATTCATTCAGCCAAGTACATATTTAAACTGGCTGGGGAAAATCTCCACTCAGAAACACTAGACTTTCATTTCCTATTTTGTGGGTGTGGTCTCACTGGAAAACATCAATGTGCAGATTTCCAAGACAAAAACTCTTTTCATCTGTTCTCAACACTCAATGTTCAGGCCACCTTTAGCATCTCTTGCCACATCATTTTAATAATCTCTGACCTGATTTTCCAATCTCCCCTTGCATTCCTGCCTAATCTACCCTCCACAGTCATCAGTGTAATCTCATACTGAGTCATTCTGAGTCCAGTGGAGCCAGACAAGGCCTAGTTTTGACTCTGAGCGAGATTCTTACTCTCCATGCCTGTTTCTCCATCCACAAAAAAATGCAAATAATAATAAGACTGCTGTGAGGATTAAATAACATGTATAAAGTGCTTAAAACCATGACTGGACAATTATGTCACTCATGTGTGGAAGAACCTTCCAGGCTCTCCCACCATCCATGCCAACCGTCATGCTATTCTTTGTATCTGAAATATCTTCATTTTTGAGCCAGACAGAAGAAAGTCCTAATCATGTTTTTCTGCGATGTCTTTTTCAACCTTCATAAATTATAGTACTTGCAACTTTCACTCCTCCTCCCTCCAACTTCTTCCTAACACTGCATTCATGTCTGTCTAGATCGTCTTATCATGTTGTCTTTATTAAGATTCTCTTGTCTTTATTTGAAGATACTTCTGAAAAGTCCCATAGCAATGCATAGCTCTCTCCTAGGGAACTTTCACACACTGAATTTGTTATTTGTACAGTCTCATTATACCTACTAATGATTTTTAAAAAGAAAAAATAGCAACAAAGGTGAGTTCAGTTCAGTCGCTCAGACGTGTCCGACTCTTTGCGACCCCATGAATCGCAGCACGCCAGGCCTCCCTGTTCATCACCATCTCTCAGAGTTCACTCAGACTCACGTCCATTGAGTCCGTGATGCCATCCAGCCATCTCATCCTCGGTCGTCCCCTTCTCCTCCTGCCCCCAATCCCTCCCAGCATCAGAGTCTTTTCCAATGAGTCGACTCTTCGCATGAGGTGGCCAAAGTACTGGAATTTCAGCTTTAGCATCAAGTTTTAATCCACATGTAGGGGTAATTTCTTGACATTAGGTATCCTAACCACAAATATACACTCCAGGCCTCATCAGGTGACAGAAGATTCTAATCAAAAATGCACACTCCAGAGGGAGGGGATTATGTACACCTATGGTTAATTCATGCTGATGTATGACAGAAATCAAACCAATACTGTAACCATCAATTAAAAATAAATAATTATTTTAAAAATGCACACTCCGGAGTAGGGATTCTTAACCCTGATAGAATGAATGGGCATCTGCAAAAATGGTTGGGGGAAAAAGTTACACTTTCATGTTTTACTATCTAACAGCAATTTAACCACTACCCTCAATTATTAATATAGGCAATAAATTACGGAATTAGCAGCGATTTTATCACCAACAAACATTACAGCTCTTTTATCATTACAACTGTTTTATTTATATTCATCACAACTTTGAAATGAATTATTCCAAACACTAGATGTTCATAGTCAATACAGTAATAAAGAAGCACATATTACTGCACTACACATCTTTAAAAAATTCTGAAAACTGTATTTCATTATACTTGGCTTCTTTTGTAATCCTTTGCATTTTATGCTTTTGAAAGATTATGCTGAGAAAAGTCTACAGACTTCATCAGATAGCCAAATGGGTTCATGTAAAAACAGGTCCGGCTATCTTTTCTTCTGAACAACACTCCAGGGTTCATTAATCAGCACACAGAACGTCAGAAATAATTTTTAACTAGTAAAATATGCCATGTTAAAACTCTGCACACTGACTAGAAATCTCACACAGGTACCTCCAGTCTTGAGAGACAAAATTTAAGACCGTAGCAACTCTGGCATCTTGTGCCATTAGTCTGGGGTTCTCTGCTTAGGACTCTAGGCAGACCTGAATTCAGACTCTGCCACGTAATTCTAACAGAGGGTCCTGAATCCTGCTCCACTGGTCTCATGGGAAGCTTTTGGGCAAGGCATTTGTCTGAGAGCTGTGACTTCACAGAGCTCACAGGAACAGGCTGTATGACTAAGGCTGCACCTGCTAATACCTTTGAGAGGGAATCCGTCAGATGATCATGGCTGACATGCTGTGTGTGCACGCATGTGTTCATCAGAACTTCGTGGCTGACATACTGTGTGTGAGAGAGAGAGAGAGAGACAGCATTTGTCAGATCGTCATGGCTGACATATCATGTGTTTGTATGTGTGTGTATATGTTCATCAGAACTTCATGGCTGACATACTGCGTGTGAGAAAGAGAGAGAGAGAGAGAGACAGCATTCGTCAGATCGTCATGGCTGACATACCATGTGCGTGTATGTGTGTGTCCATCAGAACTTCATGGCTGACATACTGTGTGTGAGAGAGAGACAGCATTCATCAGATCGTCATGGCTGACATACCATGTGTGTGTATGTATGTGTGTATGTTCATCAGAACTTCATGGGTGACATACTGTGTGTGTCTGTGCGCACACACTCAGTCACTTAGTTGTGCTCGCCTCTGTGAGACCCCATAGACTAGCCGATCAGGCTCCTCTGTCCATGGGATCTTCCAGGCAAGAATACTAGAGTTGGCTGCCTTGCCCTCCTCCAGGGGATCTTCCTGATCCATGAATCAAACCCACGTCTCCTGCACTGGCAGGTGGATTCTTTACCACTGTGCCACCTGGGAAAGCCCCAGCTCTCATCGTTGGAGGTTGCTAATGTCTGATTATAAACGACCCAAATGTCTTAGACCAGTTTGTAATACCTGTGATAGACTAAGACGCTCCATGAAGCCTGGGACCAAATTTCCTTTTATGCGTCATCGTTTTCTAAGGGTCAATACTATACTGACACACTTACAGGGCATTCAGCAAATAGTTGTTGAATGCATTAACAAATGTAATATTCTTAGCTGTGTATGTGTTTCCTAAACTCCAGAATGTAATTCCTTTAAAAGAATAAGAAAAAAAAAAAGCAAGTCTGGACTTCCCTGGTGGACCAGTGGCTAAGACTCCAAGCTCCCTGCAGGAGCCTGGGCTCAACCTCTGGTCAGGGAACCAGATCCCACATGCCACAACTAAGCGTCAGCTTAGCCAAGTATATACACTTACAGAAAAGTCACGACAAACCCAGGCAGCATATTAAGAAGCAGAGACGTCACTTTGCCAACAAAGGTCCATCTAGTCAAAGCCATGGTTTTTCCAGTGGTCATGTATGGATGTGAGAGATGGACCATAAAGACGGCTGAGCATCAAACAACTGATGCTTTCCAACTGTGGTGCTAGAGAACTCTTGAGTCCCTTGGACTGCTAGGAGATCAATCCAGTCAATCCTAAAGGAAATCAACACTGAATATTCACTGGAAGGACTGATGCTGAAGCTCCAATACTTTAGCCACCTGACCCAAAGAGCTCACTCACCGCAAAAGACCCTGATGCTGGAAAAGATTGAAGGCAAGAGCAGAAGCGGGCAGGAGAAGATGAGATGATTGAATGGCATCACTAACTCAATGGACAATGAGTTTGAGCAAACTCTGGAAGATAGTGAAGGACAAGGAAGCCTGGCATGCTGCAGTCCAAGGGGTCACAAAGAGTCAGACAGAACCTAGTCACTGAACAACATAAAAAAAAAAAAAAAAGAGCAGGTCATAGTTATCTTTCTCTTCTCAGGCACTTGCCAGGGTACCATATATTAGATACCAATCAATAATTGTTGAATGCCCACAGTCTGCTCTAATCTGAATTTACCAACTATATTTTTCTTTTCTTTTACTTTTATAAAAGGAATTACATTTTTCAAACGTCTAAAGATCAAGAAGAGACTCTTCTGTGAAATCCTACAAAGCAGTAAGAAGCAGTGAGTATAGGTGGCTTTGGAGAGATGAGCTCATGCAGACCTGAGTTCAAGTCCTAGTTCTGCCGCTTACTATGTGATATAACAACTTCCTGCCTCATTCCTCTTCTGAAAAATCTGAGATAA
This sequence comes from Oreotragus oreotragus, assembly GCA_006410675.1. Classification (NCBI taxonomy): domain Eukaryota; kingdom Metazoa; phylum Chordata; class Mammalia; order Artiodactyla; family Bovidae; genus Oreotragus; species Oreotragus oreotragus. Next base: position 494,897 of record SJYX01003616.1, on the reverse strand, counting down.
TCATGGTGCCTATATTTTCTGTTTTAAGTGCTTTTACTGAACATGTAGGTAAAACCCCTGGCAAAGGATCCAACACACTATAAGAAATAATACTGCCTACAAATGCTATTTATCATCACTGAGAAGATCCCAGGACTAAATTCTCTGTTCACTTCTTGCACTTCCAAGAACACTGTCCTAGCTGCCTCTGCATTATTTACACCTTCTAAGTGTTCAAAGACCTTGACCACAAAGTTGCTTTGACTATGATAATAATAGCTCTTTCCTCAGAACAAGGAAACCAACTCTGAGCAATATTATGCAAATTGATGCTCTTTAGAGGAATCCCACAATGCCTGAAATAAACATCTTGTACTTGCTATCTGGAGGGTTAATAAACCACACTTAGAGATATAGCTTAAGTCACCTAAGATAACTGCCAGTTAAGAAGCAAAAGGGCATGATTTGTTATTGCTGTTGTTAGCCTGGGCTTCCCTGGTGGCTCAGATGATAAAGAATCCACCTGCAATGTGGGAGACCTGGGTTCGACCACTGGCTTGGAAGATCCCCTGGAGGAGGGCATGGTTATTAGTCTAACCTGGCCAATAAGTATGGACTAATGTTGCCTGGGAAAAAATTACTTAAAATATGATGGATTTCAGTGAATAAAATTTTTATAATGAAAAATGATCAGAACAAACAAATCAAGGAATAATAATAGCATTACCACCTACTAAGTACCTAACCATGTAGCAGGCATTCAACATAAATAACTCATTTATGCCAAAAGTGATCTGACAAGATCCATATAATGGTGTCCTCGCCTCGATTTTACAGGAAAGGAAACTGAAGCTCAGGGAAGTCATGAACACTCCCAAAGGCACACCACTGGTAATGGGGACTCCAGAATGCAAACCTTAGCCTGAGTCCTTCTCCTCTGATGCCCTTCAACCAACTCTTGCCGTCTCTCACCCCTACAAGCAGTGATGACAGCTAATTCCACCGATGGCACCTCAGCCCCAGATCCTATTTAATGCTTCTGAGGTGAACAGATTGAAAAATTAATCCCCACTGTGAAGAACAGACCTAACCTGTTCCTAATTTTTAAATTCAGAGTCAGGTTAAAATACAACAGACCAACCATCATGTAAAACATAGAACTCGTTTAGTGTCCAGACCAGGGGCACACACAAAGGATGTTCTTAGCATGGGTTCCTCAGAGACCAAAGCCTCGGGCTTGTCATGGACGGCGGCCCCAGGGAAGAGGGGCCAGGGGAGTGAGGCAGGAGGCATCAGGCTGTGTCCATGTCAAGCTGGTCTGGGTCCAGTTTGAGTTGGCAGCAGCCAGGGGTGAAGAGTGATTAGAGGCTCTGGGGAGAGTGAGGCCAAAAGGTTCTGAAGCGGCATAGAAGAGGTGTCTGATACAGAGGATAAAGATGAAATCAATGTCAGAAAACTTAAGGAGAGCCTATGGAAATGGCAAGGCACAAAGTCCAAGTTCAGTGCCAAGGTCTCACTCAACCAGTCTCTGTCCCAACACCCTACTTTTAAGCATCCTTCCTGATGTGACCAGATAAAAACACGGCCACATGTGCGCAGTCCTATTAAACCTAACTTTCAGAGAAGGGACATTCATACAATAGGGTTTTCCTGTACCACTTACATAACTTAATTAGAATGACTCATGCGAAACTGTACCAAATGTATACTCAATGTCTGGTCCCTCCCATTCCATGGCAGTTTCCAAGCCCCTGAAGAACACAGCAGGTTGCAAGGGCGGCTGACTAGACTAGTGACTAAGTGGAAGTAAAAACTGAACAAAGATCTTGCTTACATATGGGGTTTCTGTTGTGGTAACATCTGATGAGAATAAAGTTGAGCAAGGAAGTCTGTGACACGTGACCAAAACACCAAGTTGCCCAGGTTTCTACACAGAGGAATATATTAAGTCTGACAAAACAATAAAGTGCAATTAGAAGCTACTATGTACCGACTCTCATGGTGGTTTTCATTTCATAGGGTAAAATTTATTTTTTAAAACATTCAAATGGATAAACAAGGTTCTATTGTATAGCACAGTGTGTGTGTGTGTCTATATATATATATATATCCTGTCATAAACCATAATGGAAAAGAATATGAAAAAGAATGTGTGTATACACACACACACAACTGAGTCATTTTGTTGTATGGCAGTAATTAACATATAGTAATTCAACTACACTTCAATAAAAAATAAATTTTTACATAACAATTATTTAAGTGTTCATTTCATCTAAAAAAAAAGAGAAAAAGATCTGCTTTAATGCAGATTTAGATATATGTGAACTATTGCATAAAATTGCTATAAAAATCCCAGTTTGCAAAACAAGGAACTCCAGTAAAAACTGCTTATGCATTACAAAGTCAACTTCCAAAGACCTGCCAGCTACATAAAAACTGACAGGTATCCTGAAATTTGAATTACTATACTTTTGAGTAAAAATAAAAATAAAACTAGTCTTGCATTCCTTTATTCCCTCATAGTGACTACTTTCTGCTGATGTCTGAAATCTTGACAATTATCTTTTTACTTAGAAATATTTTTAAACTTTATTAAAGTTTTTGAGATATAAATTTATAATCAAGCAAGCCCACCTTGTTGACAGTAACCAGACATTTGCCTTGTCGAAGATTTCTTGCTTTTTTCAGATCAATTTTTTAAATTTTTTGAAATACAGTTAATTTACAATGTTGTGGTAGTTTCAGATGTACAAGAAAGTCATTAGGTTATCCATTTACAGAAATATACACTTTTTATTTTAAATACATACTCTTTTCCTGCCTTTTCTGTCTCCTTTAAATATCTGGGTAGACACAGGAGTGTCACATAACCCACCTTATGGAGAACAGACCTACCCTGGCAGTCTAACACCCAAAGAAGTTCCGTCTTTTTTTAAGATGTTATTGATGCAAATCATTCTTAAATTCAGCGGAGAGCCATGTGGGATCTTAGCTCCCTTACCGGGAATCGAACCCACAACCCCTGCATTGGAAGACAAAGTCCTAACCACTGGACCACCAGGGAAGTCCTAGGAGCTCCTTCTGGAAAGGCAGAGCAGAGACCAAGACAATCATCAGAACCAGCTCCCCTCAGGCGGTGAAAACTGAGGCCAAACCCCCTCCAACAGTAAGTTAAACTGGTTTAACTACAGTCAAAATCACATCTAATCTTATCTTCTCTGCATATACTCTCTTAGGACTTTCAGAGCCTGTTCAGTTCTACAGCATTTTATGAGATGTATGCTAAGGACTTTCCTCTCTCCTCTTAGGGCAACAGGAAGATATACATGGTGATATACATTGCATTTTCCAATCTAAAAATATTGTTGGAGCACCTTGGAGCCTAATCCTCTGCCAGATCCTAACACATACAGACACTCTATCCTACAAATCCTTTAAATTGGAAGGGTAATTAGATAGGATTCAACTTCTAAACCAAAGTGATTTAAAAAATAGTTGGAGAGACAAGGTAGGTATTTTCAACTAGAGAACAAGACAGATCCATGTGTCCTAGCCACACATACTGTTACTTGAACAGCTCCCCAACCGATCTGGTCCAGGAATCCCCTGCCCTCGCTATGGCTGCTGGGAATTTCTCTCCATCCTGCCTATCCGCCTCTTTCCATGTCACCACAGCAAAACAGTTTCCTCTTCTCTACCCATATCTTGCTTTAACTGTTTAATTACTCCCGTGATGGAAGGTGAGGACTCTATGATAAGACAGAGCAAGCCAAAGTGCAGAGAGAAAGGAAAAGGATCCCCTCCTTGTATCAGGGGACCGGTAAAAGGTGGATGGATGAAAAGACGCAACTGGGAGGGGGGTGCCTGCAAGAATCTGCTTTTCCAGGTTGTTCCCCCACAAAGGGAAGCAGGTGAGACTACTTCATGCCCCTCTAAGCTCCAAGTCACCCCAGTTTTCTTCTCAACGACTGCTCATGCTTTTAGCCCTCTAGCATCTGAGTCTTGTTTGAAAGTCTCCCCACTAAAATCTCCAGTCACAACAAAATTCCATCTCAGATCTTCAAATGCTCTTCCCACTGTTTATACAACAAACTCTCTCTACCATGAGTAAGAGAACCACCAGAAAGGCTTAATTAATAGAACCCTGGCCTCCGACCCCAAAAGATACAGGGTTAAACTTCTTGGCATTCTAAGTTAGAAGTCCAAATTCACAGAATCATTTGCCAAAATGTCTTAGCTAAACAGCATTATACACTTCAGAAATATCATGGGTTCAAAAGACGTTTGCAGGGACCTAGTGTTCATTCATATGCTATTGCTTATGACGGAAAAAATAATTATGTTCTAAAATTTTGGTGAGTGCCTTAAACAATTCTGATTGACCTGTGCTAACACACTGTCTTTTAGGATCAGAGATTCTCAAACTTTTTGGTATCAGGACTCTTATACTCTTCAGCAACTGAGGACCCTAAAATGCTTCTTTTTACATGGGTTATAGCCTACAGAAAAAAATTTTAATTAGAAATCAAAGCTGAAAAACTCTTAAATATGTTATCAATTCATTTAAAATAGCAAAATTTATTATATAAATAACATCTTTAAGAAAAATACTGTTCTTAAAAGCAAAAATATATAAAGATTTACTGAAGAGGAGCATCACTTTACATTTTGCAAATCAATGTGTTATGCTATAATTTATAAAGTCATATCAACAATTAATGAGTTCACATGGCTAAAAAATAAACCAACCATGAGAATTCTCTGTTGATATAACTTTATAAATGATATTAAGTATTCAATGTAACTCACTGATTTGCAAAAATGTAAAATGATGCTCCTCTTCAGTAAATATATATTTATATTTGTGTATTTTTGTTTTTGAAAATAGCATTTTTTTTTTAAATTGAGCCTAGTGGGCTACAGCCCCTGGGGCCACAAAGAGTCAGACATGACTGAGCACGCATGCAAACAATAATCTAAAGAAAAATTGAGAACATAACGTATTCAGTACCAGTACAGAAGTTATGAGTTTCAAAAAGGCCCCTGCCCTGGGGCCCAGGTCAGGAAAGGACATGTTTGGTGACAGAAGTTGGTAAGGATCTACACCAAGGATTAAATGGAAAGGTCTACAAGGACCAGGCAAATAACATAAGTGTTATTTATCTGTACCCACCAGCTGGGGACCTAAACAGCTCATGACCTTATCAGGGAGACAGAGCTCAGTGATGCCAGATTTTCAAGTTGTTTAGGAAAAACTACAAATGTGAATTTTCACGTGAAACTCTTTGATTTTTAGGTACTGAAACTGCAGGCCAAATAAACATCTATGTGTAAATGGAGCCTACAACACCCCCAGTTTGCAACATCTGTATGTCACAAATAGAACTGTTTAATCTTTGAAAAATTCCTCCCAAGGAAATGTATCCCACAGTACGGTCCTAAGATCCCCAAGAAGCAGCATACTTAAGATATAATCAATGAAACAGCAATGGAACAGAAGGCTGTTATCAAAACATGAAATAATCAATGAAACAGCAATGGAACAGAAGGCTGTTATCAAAACATGAAAAGCAAACATAGCAATACAGTGCCATGAGAGTCAGCAGGCGATCGGACCTGCTGGACAGGAATCTCTTTCTAGATCGGACCTGCTGGACAGGAATCTCTTTCTAGAACGTCGCACCCTGCCTGGTGGGGTGGGTTTCAGATGTCTCATCACGTCCTACCATTGTCCTGAGGAATACTCTCCATTACATCTACCTCCCAGACTCGCAAATCACCTTTCCAGCTACTAACTGGGGCTAATGTGAGGATAGGGAGCACTTCTGCCTGCAGAGCACCGGATAGGGAGCACTTCTGCCTGCAGAGCACCACACGAGGCACAGAGTTTAAGTGACCCCAGGTCACAGTCTCAAAGGGGAGGGGGACCCAAAATACAAACAAAACAGCGAAAGAGTACAAGAGTTAGAAAAGAAGGAGGGGGACTTGCCCGGTGGTCCAGTGGGTAAGATTCCACGCTCCCAATGCAGGGGACCTGGGTTCAATCCCTGGTCCGGGAACTAGATCCCAAGTACTGCAACTAAGATCCAGCACAGCCAAATAAAAAATAAGTATTAAAAAAAAGGAGAAATGAAATAAAAAAATAAAATAAAATAAAAAAATAAAAAAAAGGAGAGATGAACATATAAAAGACGTCTCCCAGACACTGGCATTTCTTAATTAGTAGAAATAATAAAGGCTCCAAATTCAAGAGACAGATTATAGGATACACAAGCAAGCTTCAAGGAAGGTTCCAGAAACCAGCTAGAAGGCAATTATGGTCCCAACTAGGGTAACCTAAGACAGAACAGAAAGGCATGTCAGGGTAAAAATATCTGCAAGAGCTGTTGATGGGAATGTAAACGGATACAGCCAGTATGGAAGACGGTATGGAGAATCCTTAAAAAAACTAGGAATGAAACCACCATATTACCCAGGAATCTGACTCACAGGCATATACCCTTAGGAAACTCAAAATGAGAAGGACACATGTATCCCACTGTTCACTGCAACACTATTTACAATAGCTAGAACATGGAAGCAACCTAGATGTCCACCAACAGATGAATGGATAAAGAAGTTGTGATACATATACACAATGGAATATTACTCAGCCATCAAAAGCAAGGCACCTCTGAGTCAGTTCTAATGAGGTGGATGAACCTAGAACCTATTATACAGAGTGAAGTAAGTCAGAAAGAGAAAGATAAATATCGTATTCTAGAGATCTCCAAGAAAATTAGAGATACCAAGGGAACATTTCATCCAAAGATGGGCTTGATAAAGGACATAAATGGTATGGACTTAACAGAAGCAGAAGATATTAGGAAGAGGTGGCAAGAATACATAGAAGAACTGTACAAAAAAGAGCTTCAGTTCAGTTCAGTCGCTCAGTCCTGGCGTGCTGTGATTCATGGGGTCACAAAGAGTCGGACACGACTGAGCGACTGAACTGAACTGACATGATGTATATATACGGAATCTAGAAAAATGTTACTGAAGAATTTACTTACAGGAGAGCAATGGAGAAACAGACATAGAGAGTAGACTTATGGACATGGAGACAGGGGAGGAGAGGGTGAGACGTATGGAAAGAGTAACATGGAAACTTACATTACCATACGTAAAACAGATAGCCAATGGGAATTCGCTGTATGAATCAGGACACTCAAACAGGGGCTCTGTATCAACCTAGAGGGGTGCAATGAGGAGGGAGATGGGAGAGAGTTTCAAAACGGGGAGGATGTATGTATATGGCTGATCACGTAAACAACAAAATTTGGCAAAGCAATTATCCTTCAATTTAAAAAATTAATTAAAAAAAGAAAAATATCTGCAAAATCAATATTTGCCATCTGACTAAATAAGTACACTTATTAACCCACCAACAGAAGGAATGATCCCACTTCTTCAACAATCAAGGAACCAATAAATTACAAGACATAACCCAATCTCAAAGGGTAGACCATATTTGGATGCCCTTCAAATCAAACTCTGAGGAAAAAACTTCATGAAACAAATGGACATGTGAACGCTGACTGAAACTTTGATGCTACTACATGACTACTGTTAATTTTTAAGGTGTAATAATGGCATTTTGCTACGTCAAAAAATAGTAAACATATATTAAAATATTTGTGGGTAAATGGGATTTACTTCAAAATAATATGGGAAAAGGAAAGAGTTGAAGGAGTGGACAGGACAGGATTAGCCATGGGTTGATGGCTCTGGAAGCTGAGGAACAGGCTCATGGAGGTTCACTGTACTGGCTACTATGGCCTATCTTTTAAATTCTCTGCAACAAAACATTTTTAAAATTAATGGCAAATACAACTTTAACCTACTTATGTATATTCTACTTCAGTTTTCCTAAAAGTGGAACAAAAACATTACTGACTTGTCTCATCTGTGGGTTAATACACAAAGATTATTGTCACTCTTAATTATTACCCATTCTGTAGGATTTTTTAAATTATAAATACACAAAATTAGATGTAATAAAAAGTAAAACTCACCATTACACAAGATTCTTCTTTAACAAATTCTAAGGAAGTAGGATAAAGGGTTCCAGAACACTACACTATTAATTTGCAAAAGAAACCACTTTTCCTTTTTGCTAAATATCACTCTCATAAGAACATGCACAATGATCAGAATTAAACAATGGAATCATTTCAAATCTGAGCCCACAAAACTCTAGGCTTACAAAATCCACAGTAATTCAACTTCTCTTTCTGCTTTTCTGTTTTGCTTTGTTTTTTATTTTTACTAGTAGGTTTACAGACAAATTACTTGCTAAAAATAATTTAATCACAATTTAAAGGAACTAAGACTAAATAAAGATTATCCTAATTTTTTAGCTTGATACTTGGCAAAGAGTTGATGTTCAGCTGCTAAATGGATCAGAAAGATTCCTAAGATATTGTGATATAATACAGCAACCTTTTAGATAGAACGGTTTCTCATGTCACTTTTCCTCATAGATTACTGCTACCTCCATCTTTAAAATGTAAATCTAGATTCTTACATAATATGTTTTATTAGCAACAACTCCTACACTGATGACTTAGAAAGAGAATCCTTAAAAAAAAAAAACAAGTATTGCCAAATAAAGACAAATTTTAAAAACATCAATAGTGAGACTTGGTAGTTTTACCTAAGTCTTATTTGTAATTAGATATCTTATCTATTATATCATATGGGATCAGATAATTTTAGGCTAAATCCAGAATTCTGGGGAAATTCAAAACATTTAATTCCTATTAGCTATAACAAACAAAATTCACACACACGAAATTCACACACAAAACTCTGCATCGTCATTATATCCAATATTAGTAGCTAAGCAGTATTTCAACCACAGGTATAACGACTCTCTTTTCTTTAAATAACAAAAAAAAACTTATTCCTTATTTTTGGACCAATTAAAGCATAAACAAGATACTTATATAACCAATGACAAGGCTAAGATTTCATAAATTCTTCCAGAACAGTCTAATTCTTGTTAAGTTTACTAATCAGCTACCAAACAGTTCATTTTAGCAAGCTAAGCTTTTGCTGGTAAAATTGTGAAAAATCTGGGTTTATTGCTATTTGATTATCTGCTTCTAATAACTATGCAGTGACATGAATTGAACCATACATACTTTATTACCTTTTTAGCTTTTAAGAGTGTTCCTGATTCATTTTCACAGCTATATTCCAAAGCAGTACACTCAATGTCTGCAGTATTTTTTTTTTAAAGAGGAGGAAGAATCGTCTGAAATTTCTGAGTATGTAGAAAACTGTTCTCCCCACTTTACTGACATAATCAGGGTGGACAGAATCCCCCAGGAAGAGCCTCTTTATGAAATTAAAACATACCACATACTATTCTCCAGAGGAATAAATTCTATTTGGGCAGGATTATTAGCCTCCCTCGAGTCATTTCACAGCAGAGAGAACAAGCAGGTCTATTGTATATACCATAATTACATTTTGCATGACTTTCTTCAATTAAAATCTTTACTTAAATTAGCATCCATACAGAGGCAGAGAAATTTTAAAACTCATTATCTAATATGACCTAACGATGACTTCTACTAACAAGAAATTAGTCTGAAAATGACTTCATATATTTCAAAGTAATTATTGGCATTAGGCCCTCCCTTCAGTAGTATTACACAATACATTTGTCAGAGAAATGTACAGGTCAACTCCCCATAATCCTGCATCTATCTGATATATATTTTTTCTGCATATGTTTTTTCTTCTACTAGGAACAGAGTACTCTGAACCTCCAAAGAAGGACTGGATATATTTTGCTTATATTAGTTGGGCTGCCGTCTATGGGGTCACACAGAGTCGGACACGACTGAAGTGACTTAGCAGCAGCAGCAGCANCATATGTTTTTTCTTCTACTAGGAACAGAGTACTCTGAACCTCCAAAGAAGGACTGGATATATTTTGCTTATATTAGTTGGGCTGCCGTCTATGGGGTCACACAGAGTCGGACACGACTGAAGTGACTTAGCAGCAGCAGCAGCAGCAGCAGGTACTCCTTAATTATCTAATAATCAAAACTAAGATCTGGTGTCTGGTAAACAATCAGAAGGAATAAAAATGTTTTAATGACCTTTCTGATAAGAACTGGTTAACAGCAACATCTCAGACATACTTTTCACTGGACTGGCCATTATAACCTTCACACTATCAATTTATTATTAGGTTAAACATAACCAAACAGGAAAACCCCATAGTTATACAAGAACACAAAAAATCTGCATATCTATATGTCATCGACAGCTCACTCCATCCATGTTGGAATGTCTCTCCAACATGTACTAAAGAACAGGTCATTTCACAAACCACCACAGGAATCAGAGTTCAGGTTCATTACAATCTTGAGGTCTCACTCTCCAAATGTTTTCTACTTCAGGAAATTCTGGTCTTAACAATCTTACACTTTGCGGAATTCCCTGGTTGCCTAGTAGTTGGGGCTCTGCGCTTTCATTGCCGTGGGCACAAGTTCAGCCATGGTCAGGCCACCGGACCAATAACAATAATAATAAAATCTTACACTTGGTGGGGCAGGATAATAAAGAATTATAAAAGAAAAGTCTACATACAAATACACACACACACACACACACACAAGATAAAGAAAACAGAGGGATAAAGAAGAAAACGGATTAACTGACCCAGGGACTCGGTACAATTTAAACTGGTTATTCCCTTTCCATTCTGTTGTTTAAAACAGCACCTCTGAACAGGCACAGCTCACTGATTCAGTCTCTCAGAGTTGGAAGTCCACTAAAACAATTCTCCTGTCACTTTTGCTTAGAATTCACTGCAAACAATAGATGGAGGGGGAGCTTTTTTTTTTATTTTGGTTTTTTAAGAGGAAAAAAGGAGGAACAGGGTATTTGATAAAATAGGAACAATTAGCTTCCCTCCTCACGCTAAACCTGTGATGTTATTTTTGGCTCCTCTTAATGTAATTTTTTTTGCCTTTAAAACTCAGGCATTATGCTTTATGAGTAGTCAATCTTTTTTGAGTCACATATCTCTCTGACTTTGACTAGAAAAATGCATTTATGGACACAGTATTGTATAAACAACTTCCAAACACATATAGTGAAAATGTAAAGAAATATAAGGGAAAGAGAAAAAACCAAATTCAGGAAAAGTTGTTAACTGTGGTGGAGAAGAAAGGCATTCAAACTGGAGGCTGTTCACAAAAGGCTTAAATTGTACTGGTAATGATGCTTTGTTAAGCTGAATGACAGGTACATAAAAGTGTTTTCATCTTTAAACTTTTAACACATTTTTTAAAACTTTGCTCAATTTCTTTAAAACCTTAAGAAGAAGTACCACTCAACAGAAAAGTATGCTAGAGTCTGAGGTTCCCAATCAGTAGCCAAGAGCTGAATCCAGCCAAGACTGGTAGTCTGGACAACAGGATGTTTTGTTTTGCTTTTTAATTGTAATCCGAATGCCTTCAGGCAAGGCATGCACTCGCCAATTAGCCAGAGTCACCACCATTCTCCTTACAGTGGAGGAGAGTTCTTTGAAAGCCAAAGAAACTGGAATCTTCATAATGTAAAAGACTGCAGCCGCTTTAGAGAAATCTGACAGTTCCTCAAAATGATAAGCACAGAGGCACCGTATGACCCAGGAGCTCCACTCCTAGACATCTACCTAAGAGAAAGGGAAACATGGCCCACTGACAGACCTAAACAACTGCTATTCACAGCAGCATTATTCACAATAGCCCAGAAGTGGAGAAAACCCAAGTATCCATCAACTGATGGACGGATAAACAAAACAGAGTACGATGAAAGGGTATTCCCCCGTGAAAAGGAACAGTACTGATAGATACTATAACACGGACAAACCTCACAAACATGAGCCTAAGTAAACAGAAACCAGTCACCGAGGACAGCAAGGAGGTCCAACCAGTTGCTCCTCAAGGAAATCAGTCCTGACTATTCTTTAGAAGGACTGATGCGGAATCTGAAACTGCAATATTTGGCCACCTGATGCGAAGAGTTGACTCATTTGAAAAGACCCTGATGCTGGGAAAGACTGAAGGCAGGAGGAGAAGGGGACGACAGAGGATGAGATGTTGGATGGCATCACGGACCCAATGGACCTGAGTCTGAGTGAACTCCGGGCGTCGGTGATGGACAGGGAGGCCTGGCGTGCTGCAGTCCATGGGGTCGCAAAGAGTCGGACACGACTGAGCTGCTGAACTGAGCTGATAGATACCATAACACAGACAAACCTCAAAAACATTAACCTAAGTAAAAAGAAGTCAATTACAGAAGACCACAAATTATATTTCATGCATATGCAATGCCCAGAAGAGGCAATGTAGAGACAGATGCATATTGTAGAGACAATGTAGAGACAGAANACAGGGAGGCCTGGCGTGCTGCAGTCCATGGGGTCGCAAAGAGTCGGACACGACTGAGCTGCTGAACTGAGCTGATAGATACCATAACACAGACAAACCTCAAAAACATTAACCTAAGTAAAAAGAAGTCAATTACAGAAGACCACAAATTATATTTCATGCATATGCAATGCCCAGAAGAGGCAATGTAGAGACAGATGCATATTGTAGAGACAATGTAGAGACAGAATGTATATTAACAAGGTGATTAAAATGTCATAAAAGTAGATAATGGTGGTGGTAAATATAATAAAAATCATTGAGCTGTTCACCTTAAAGGGGTGAATTATATGATATGCTTATTATATGTCAAGTAGTTTAAAAATAAACCAAAGACATCCGTTCAGTCTAACTTTAGTTCTATAACTGTGGTCTGAGGACGCCCCAGTGTTTCCTAGAACTTATCAGTGGGTCTGGAGTCAAGACTATTTTCATAAAATCCTAAGACATGTGCCCTTTTCACTGTGTTGATATTTGTACTGATGGTGCAAAAATGACGGCAGAGAGTTAGGGAGTTTGGGATGGTCATGTACACACTGCTATTTTTAAAACGGGTAACCAACAAGGACTTACTGTATAGCACACGGAACTCTGCTCAGTGTTATGTGGCAGCCTGGATGGGAGGGGAGTTTGGGGGAGGATGGATACATATATATATATATGTATGGCTGAGTCCCTCTGCTGTTAATTGGTTATTCTCCAAAACAAAATAAAAAGTTTAAAAAAAAAAAAAAAAAAANACACACACACACACACACACAAGATAAAGAAAACAGAGGGATAAAGAAGAAAACGGATTAACTGACCCAGGGACTCGGTACAATTTAAACTGGTTATTCCCTTTCCATTCTGTTGTTTAAAACAGCACCTCTGAACAGGCACAGCTCACTGATTCAGTCTCTCAGAGTTGGAAGTCCACTAAAACAATTCTCCTGTCACTTTTGCTTAGAATTCACTGCAAACAATAGATGGAGGGGGAGCTTTTTTTTTTATTTTGGTTTTTTAAGAGGAAAAAAGGAGGAACAGGGTATTTGATAAAATAGGAACAATTAGCTTCCCTCCTCACGCTAAACCTGTGATGTTATTTTTGGCTCCTCTTAATGTAATTTTTTTTGCCTTTAAAACTCAGGCATTATGCTTTATGAGTAGTCAATCTTTTTTGAGTCACATATCTCTCTGACTTTGACTAGAAAAATGCATTTATGGACACAGTATTGTATAAACAACTTCCAAACACATATAGTGAAAATGTAAAGAAATATAAGGGAAAGAGAAAAAACCAAATTCAGGAAAAGTTGTTAACTGTGGTGGAGAAGAAAGGCATTCAAACTGGAGGCTGTTCACAAAAGGCTTAAATTGTACTGGTAATGATGCTTTGTTAAGCTGAATGACAGGTACATAAAAGTGTTTTCATCTTTAAACTTTTAACACATTTTTTAAAACTTTGCTCAATTTCTTTAAAACCTTAAGAAGAAGTACCACTCAACAGAAAAGTATGCTAGAGTCTGAGGTTCCCAATCAGTAGCCAAGAGCTGAATCCAGCCAAGACTGGTAGTCTGGACAACAGGATGTTTTGTTTTGCTTTTTAATTGTAATCCGAATGCCTTCAGGCAAGGCATGCACTCGCCAATTAGCCAGAGTCACCACCATTCTCCTTACAGTGGAGGAGAGTTCTTTGAAAGCCAAAGAAACTGGAATCTTCATAATGTAAAAGACTGCAGCCGCTTTAGAGAAATCTGACAGTTCCTCAAAATGATAAGCACAGAGGCACCGTATGACCCAGGAGCTCCACTCCTAGACATCTACCTAAGAGAAAGGGAAACATGGCCCACTGACAGACCTAAACAACTGCTATTCACAGCAGCATTATTCACAATAGCCCAGAAGTGGAGAAAACCCAAGTATCCATCAACTGATGGACGGATAAACAAAACAGAGTACGATGAAAGGGTATTCCCCCGTGAAAAGGAATAGTACTGATAGATACTATAACACGGACAAACCTCACAAACATGAGCCTAAGTAAACAGAAACCAGTCACCGAGGACAGCAAGGAGGTCCAACCAGTTGCTCCTCAAGGAAATCAGTCCTGACTATTCTTTAGAAGGACTGATGCGGAATCTGAAACTGCAATATTTGGCCACCTGATGCGAAGAGTTGACTCATTTGAAAAGACCCTGATGCTGGGAAAGACTGAAGGCAGGAGGAGAAGGGGACGACAGAGGATGAGATGTTGGATGGCATCACGGACCCAATGGACCTGAGTCTGAGTGAACTCCGGGCGTCGGTGATGGACAGGGAGGCCTGGCGTGCTGCAGTCCATGGGGTCGCAAAGAGTCGGACACGACTGAGCTGCTGAACTGAGCTGATAGATACCATAACACAGACAAACCTCAAAAACATTAACCTAAGTAAAAAGAAGTCAATTACAGAAGACCACAAATTATATTTCATGCATATGCAATGCCCAGAAGAGGCAATGTAGAGACAGATGCATATTGTAGAGACAATGTAGAGACAGAACGTATATTAACAAGGTGATTAAAATGTCATAAAAGTAGATAATGGTGGTGGTAAATATAATAAAAATCATTGAGCTGTTCACCTTAAAGGGGTGAATTATATGATATGCTTATTATATGTCAAGTAGTTTAAAAATAAACCAAAGACATCCGTTCAGTCTAACTTTAGTTCTATAACTGTGGTCTGAGGACGCCCCAGTGTTTCCTAGAACTTATCAGTGGGTCTGGAGTCAAGACTATTTTCATAAAATCCTAAGACATGTGCCCTTTTCACTGTGTTGATATTTGTACTGATGGTGCAAAAATGACGGCAGAGAGTTAGGGAGTTTGGGATGGTCATGTACACACTGCTATTTTTAAAACGGGTAACCAACAAGGACTTACTGTATAGCACACGGAACTCTGCTCAGTGTTATGTGGCAGCCTGGATGGGAGGGGAGTTTGGGGGAGGATGGATACATATATATATATATGTATGGCTGAGTCCCTCTGCTGTTAATTGGTTATTCTCCAAAACAAAATAAAAAGTTTAAAAAAAAAAAAAAAAAAACAAATTGCTGGCACCTTTGACTCAGTGACACCAAATTATGCAGGTTACTTACAGCCAATGTATTCTTTATCTCATCTACTCAAAGCAAAAACAAACTATACTGTATGAACTGTGGGCCAAACTGGCCATTTTAACAGACTAGCATTTCTACTAGAAACAACAGTCAGTTCCTCTAGGAAAATGCATTCCCATTTCCAAAGTCAAAGAAACATAACTCTCATAACACAACTGTTTCGTTGTGTTATGAGAGGAAAGCAGCCACTCTCCATGGGAAATCACACCTCATTCCCTTTGAAAACATTTTTTAACCAGAGGGATCAGTAGAGCCCAGTCTGGTGGGTAAAGGAGTTCAGTTCAGTTGCTCAGTCGTGTCTGACTCTGCGACCCCATGAATCGCAGGACGCCAGGCCTCCCTGTTCATCACCAACTCCCGGAGTTTACCCAAACTCATGTCCATCAAGTCGGTGATACCATCCAGCCATCTCATTCTCTGTCATCCCCTTCTCCTCCTGCCCCCAATCCTTCACAGCATCAGACTCTTTTCGAATGAGTCGACTCTTCGCATGAGGTGGCCAAAGTATTGGAGTTTTAGCTTCAACATCAGTCCTTCCAATGAACACCCAGGACTGATCTCGTTTAGGATGGACTGGTTGGATCTCTCTTCTCCAACACCCCAGTTCAAAAGCATCAATTCTTCGGCGCTCAGCTTCCTTCACAGTCCAATTCTCACATCCACACATGACCACAGGAAAAACCATATCCTTGACTAGACAGACCTTTGTTGACTAAGTCATGTCTTCTGCTTTTCAATATGCTATCTAGGTTGGTCATAACTTTCCTTCCAAGGAGTAAGCATCTTTTACTTTCATGGCTGCAATCACCACCTGCAGTGATTTTGGAGCCCCCCTAAAATAAAGTCAGCCACTGTTTCCACTGTTTCTCCATCTATTTCCCATGAAGTGATGGGACCAGATACCATGATCTTAGTTTTCTGAATGTTGAGCTTTAAGGCAACTTTTTCACTCTCCTCTTTCACTTTCATCAAGAGGTTTTTTAGTTCCTCTTCACTTTCCGCCATAAAGGTGGTGTCCTCTGCATATCTGAGGTTATTGATATTTGTCCTGGCAATCTTGATTCCGGTTTGTGCTTCTTCCAGCCCAGAGTTTCTCATGATGTACTCTGCATAGAAGTTAAAGAATCAGGGTGACAATATACAGCCTTGACGTACTCCTTTTCCTATTTGGAACCAGTCTGTTGTTCCATGTCCAGTTCTAACTGTTGCTTCAGAAGGGAAGGAGGTAAAAGGCAGAATATAAAACAGCCTAAGAAAGTATTTTGCCCTATCATGGTGACAAGCACTATCATTAGCATTTTATTGTAAGATAAAAGTCTATTAAGTTTTAAGACAATTCAAGCAAAATAAGGCTTAAAGATTTTGTTATTTAAAGGAGGACTGTTCTACATAACATTATAACTGTGATAAAAGGGACTTAAAGTGCTCCTAAACGCTAAAGATCACACACTGAGAACTACACTTGCAGAAATCTACTAAGAATAAATAATGGATTAGTCACTTATTAGCCCTAAAAGATGATTTGCAAATATGCTGCTGAAGAGTTGGGAAACCCCAAGGACCAATCCAGAAAACTAAACTGATTTAGTGCAAAAGGGTAATTCCAAAAACACACTTACTGCACTAGTAATGTAGGCAGTATGGCTCTGCCGGAGAAAATAAAAAGATCAAATCCATCAGCGTGTATTCCGTGCTATGCAGAGAAAAAGAAGACCGTGCTGGAGGACACAAGCATCTCAGTCACTAGGGTGTTTGAGTGCTGTGGGACAGAAACTCTTCTCTGTATTTAGTAAAACGTCCCTTTTTTTTACTCTATGTTCACAAGCACTGTTTTGACCTGGCTTCGCAAGTACTATAGTTGATACTAAGGAGAAGCCCAGATGACAGGGATTAATATTTTGTTCACCGTAAACATAAAATTAAGGGGCCAATCTCTTTGATGGCATGTGAGTCCCTATGAGCCCCATGAACTCTGGGCAAACTAGATAAAGTTTCTGCCTTTGCAAAGTTGAAATTTTTCTAGAACTAGATGACTTCTTGATAGGCATATATACTGAATATATTTTGTTTTCAAAATGTTTTACTTTCTTTATGAAGGTATAATATAGCTCATAACATACTATGCTGCTGCTGCTAAGTCACTTCAGTCGTGTCCGACTCTATGTGATCCCATAGACGGCAGCCCACCAGGCTCCCCCGTCCCTGGACACACCTCAAAATACAGGCCATAATAACATAAATAACCTCAGATATGCAGATGACACCACCCTTATAGCAGAAAGTGAAGACGAACTAAAGAGCCTCCTGATGAAAGTGAAAGAGGAGAGTGAAAAAGCTGGCTTAAAGCTCAACATTCAGAAAACGAAGATCATGGCATCCGGTCCCATCACTTCATGCCAAACAGATGGGGAAACAGTGGAAACAGTGGCTGACTTTATTTTGGGGGGCTCCAAAATCACTGCAGATGGTGACTGCAGCCATGAAATTAAAAGATGCTTCCTCCTTGGAAGGAAAGCAATGACCAACCTAGCCAGCATATTCAAAAGCAGAGACATTACTTTGTCGGCAAAGGTCCGTCTAGTCAAGGCTATGGTTTTTCCAGTAGTCATGTATGGATGTGAGAGTTGGACTATAAAGAAGGCTGAGCGCAGAAGAACTGATGTATTTGAACTGTGGTGTTGGAGAAGACTCTTGAGCATCCCTTGGACTGCAAGGAGATCCAACCAGTCCATCCTAAAGGAGATTAGTTCTGAATGTTCATTGGAAGGACTGATGCTGAAGCTGAAACTCCAATACTTTGGCCACCTCATGCGAAGAGTTGACTCATTTGAAAAGACGCTGATGCTGGGAAAGATTGAGGGCAGGAGGAGAAGGGGACGACAGAGGACGAGATGGTTGGATGCCATCACTAACTCAATGGACATGAGTTTGGGTGAACTCCAGGCATTGGTGATGGACAGTCTGCAGGTATGCTGCTGTCCATGGGATTGCAAAGAGTCGGACACAACTGAGCAACTGAACTGAGTAACAGAATCGGTAAGAATCAAACAGCTAACTTTTATATAAGATTTACTGCACATCAGGCACTGACACTCTACATATTTTAACTCACTTATTCCTCATAACAACCGATAGGCACGTACTACTATAATCTCCACTTCACTGAGACAGAGGACAACTAAGCAACTCGCTTCACACCACACATGTTAAGTATTGGGTTGTGAAAAAGTTTTGTTTGGGTTTTTCTGTTACACCATATGGGAAAATCTGAAAGAACCTTTTGGCCAACCCTACAGTAAAGCTGGAGCTTCCCAGGTGGCTCAGCAGTAAAGAATCCACTTGCCAATGCAGGATACATGGGCTCGATCCCTGGGTCAGGGAGATGCCCTGGAGAAGGAAATGGCAACCCACTCCAGCATTCTTGCCTGGGAAATCCTATGAACAGAGGAGGCTATCGGGCTCTGTGTGGTCCATGGGGTTACAAAGGGTAAAACACTACGAAGCGACTCAGCAATAACAGCAGTAGAGCTGAGACTCAGTCTGTCTCCAAAGTCAGCGTTTCTTAATCTCCGGTCAGCCGTGTACAATCAATTTTCTGAATTTTAAGCATCTTATTTTCCAAAACAATTTTGAAATTCCATATACCAGTGTTTCCCAAATTCCCACGATTAAGCTGTTAAGCTGGAAATTGTCTACCTATTCATTTTTAAATGGCTTCTATCGCCTTTAATAAGCATAAATATCAAACCATGAAATTTTCAGAAGTTAATGCAAAATTAATCAGAAAAATATACAACTATTGTTTTAAAAGTATATATATTCACTTTCAAAGTATACTAACATAGGTTATTAAGTACACATGTAAAATTAATCACAGTTTTACATTAAGAAGATTGGTGGACACTATTTTTAAAAGAAGGATATTGCAGCTTTTAGAGGAAAAATATTAGTTTGAGCCTTTCTGACTATGGATTGACACTGACTCCAACCCCTTCTTTCATGTTGGTTTCAAATCCCTGGCGCTTCAGCTACAAGTATGGCTCCTATTAAACCGCAACTTGTCTTATGGGTTAGACACTCTCCAAACTAGACTGTAATTAATCTTAACTTTGCAATTTGGGCTCTCCTTACTATTTCTTTCTTTTAATGAAGTCAACATATACCACCAAACTACTACACTCCCAAATTTGCATTTTCTCTTCTTACTTTGACATTAAAAGCAAAAGTACTTCTCCTGAGGTGGTCTTTTGTCACACCAGTCATGTTCTTGTTTTTTATCTGGGCACCAGTTACAGGACTGTGCTTGACTTATGAAAATTCATCAAGCTATATATACTTTTCTGTACATATAGTTTATACTTCAATAAAGAGTTGTTTTTTAAGAAGCTGTGCTTCCTAACTTTGTGTCACCAAAAGCCATAACATGCCAGCATTTACGGATGTCACTTGTTTCTTTCTGACAGCTATCCCTTCTGTCTTCTTTGAATCAGACAGCACTCTATAGTACTGAGTTAACAATCTGTATTTTCAGCACATATAAAAAGAGTCATCTAAGATACTCTGTGGAACCAAAAAGTGCTATTTAATTCTTTCACAAACCCCTGAGACTTAAAGATCTCTAAAGGAAAGAAAGCATTTATTTTATATTCTATGTGCTCATTTTCTTCTCACAACTACCTCATCAGTTAGATATTACACACTTGTGGATGGAGCCACAGCAATATACTTCCCACCAGAAATGCTTCCCTTAGGCGACACTAACGTTTCCCCACTGAGACGGATGGGCCTATGCTTCCTCTGGTTGCAGCTGTGTAGAGCTTTACACCAGCCTTCAGCACGAATGTGAGACAGAACTGAGTGGCTGCCAAGGTCACAACATCCAGGATGGGGAAGGAGAGAAGCTCAAGAGAGAAGGGATATATAGATATGCATATAGCTGATTCACTCTGTTGTAAAGCAGAAACACAACACTGTAAAGCAATTCCACTCCAATTTAAAAAAAAAACGCAATCCTGCTCCCACCTCGCCTTCTCACGTTCTCAGGACACTTGCCTTTGGAACCTGCCAGCAGACTGGGAGCAATGTTCTGCTTGCAGCCCCAGGGACATCTCCAGCTAACAGGCAGCATCAACCACCCGACCCAAGAGACCTGCTGAGCTTTCTGATTGCGGCCCCTCGCCTTCAAGTCTTCCCGGTGAACCCTCATCAGCATGGACTGGAGCAAGCCATCCCCCCTGTGCCCTATCTGAATTCCTGAGCCACACTAACCATGAGATAATAATGATCACTGGGCTTCCATGGTGGTCCAGTGGTTGAGAATCCCCTCCCAATGCAGGGGACATGGGCGTGACCCCTGATCCAGGAAGACTGCACATGCCGCAGGGCAACTAAGCCCAGGTGCCACCGCTGGGCCCACGCCCCACAGCTACTGAAGCCCGTGCGCCCTACAGCCTGTGCTCTGCAACAGGAGAAGCGCCACAATGAGAAGCCCACGCACCGCAACAGAGACCCAGCACAGCCAAAAATAAATAAACCTTAGAAAAGTACATGATCACTGTTGCTTTCAGTCACGGAGCTTTGGAGATCATTTATTTGTTATACAGCAATAGAAAATGGAAACGCTTTACAAATAAAACACACAGGAAGATAACCATGCCAGCAAGTGGCAAAGGCAGAATTTGAATCGTCAGTCCGTATATAAAACCCAAATTTTTTTCTACCAGAAGGTATTGCCTCCAAGTTTGCTCAGAGTTGCCCACATTTCCAAAGAAAACAACAGTACTCAGACTGAAAGCTCTAAGAGCAATATATACTCCCCCAAATTAGTGTTTTCAGTTAACACTCAGGACAGTGGGTCATTCCATTAGCAGGCTCAAAATCCCTGCACCTCTGACTCATCAATATCTTTCCCACCCTAGTAACAGCATAACCTAGAGATGCTTAAGAAACATCACTACGTCAATAATAATAAACCTCAACGTTTACAGAACACTTCACAAAGCACTTTAAGGATTACTAATTTGATCTTCAGGAAACCCCCCTATGAAACAGATAAGGCAGGTATCATCCAGACAAGGCTCAAAAAAAGGTAAAAATAACTAACTACAGGGCTTCCCTGCTGGCTCAGTTCAGTTCAGTTGCTCAGTCATGTCTGACTCTTTGCAATGCCAAGGACTGCAGCACACCAGGCCTCCCACCATCACCAGCTGCCGGAGTTTACTCAAATTCATGCCCATTGAATGGATGACGTCTCATCCTCTGTCATTCCCTTCTCCTGCCTTCAATCTTTTCCAGCATCAGGGTCTTTTCAAATGAGTCAGCTCTTCATATCAGGTGGCCAAAGTACTGGAGTTTCAGCTTCAGTATCAGTCCTTCCAATGACTATCCAGGACTGATTTCCTTTAGGTTGGACTGGTTAGATCTCCTTGCAGTCCAAGGGACTCTCAAGAGTCTTCTCCAACACCACAGTTCAAAAGCATCAATTCTTCGGCGCTCAGCTTTCTTCACAGTCCAACTTTCACATCCATACATGACCACAGGAAAAACCATAGCCTTGACTAGGCGGACCTTTGCTGACCAAGTAATGTCTCTGCTTTTGAATATGCTGTCTAGGTTGGTCATAACTTTTCTTCCACTTTCACGGCTGCAGTCACCATCTGCAGTGATTTTGGAGCCCAAAAAAATAGTCTGACACTGTTTCCCCATCTATTTCCCATGAAGTGATGGGACCAGATGCCATGATCTTAGTTTTCTGAATGTTGAGCTTTAAGCCAACTTTTTCACTCTCCTCCTTCACTTTCATCAAGAGGCTTTTTAGCTCCTCCTCACTTTCTGCCATAAGGGTGGTGTCATCAGCATATCTGAGGTTATTGATATTTCTCCCGGCAATCTTGATTCCAGCTTGTGTTTCTTCCAGTCCAGCGTTTCTCATGATGTACTCTGCATATAAGTTAAATAAGCAGGGAGACAATATACAGCCTTGACGTACTCCTTTTCCTATTTGGAACCAGTCTGTTGTTCCATGTCCAGTTCTAACTGTTGCTTCCTGACCTGCATACAGATTTCTCAAGAGGCAGGTCAGGTGGTCTGGTATTCCCATCTCTTTCAGAATTTTCCACAGTTTCTTGTGATCCACACAGTCAAAGGCTTTGGCATAGTCAATAAAGCAGAAATAGATGTTTTTCTGGAACTCTCTTGCTTTTTCCATGATCCAGCAGATAGATGTTGGCAATTTGATCTCTGGTTCCTCTGCCTTTTCTAAATCCAGCTTGAACATCTAGAAGTTCATGGTTCACCTATTGTTGAAGCCTTGCTTGGAGAATTTTGAGCACTACTTTACTAGCATGTGAGATGAGTGCAATTGTGCGGTAGTTTGAGCATTCTTTGGCATTGCCTTTCTTTGGGATTGGAATGAAAACTGACCTTTTCCAGTCCTGTGGCCACTGCTGAGTTTTCCAAATTTGCTGGCATATTGAGTGCAGCACTTTCACAGCATCATCCTTTAGGATGGTGGCTCAGTGGTAAAGAACTCTGCCTGCCAATGCAGGAGATGCAGGTTCGATCCCTGGGCCAGGAAGATCCATTGGAGCAGAAAATAGCAACCCATTCCAGTAATCTTGCCTGGGAAATCCCATGGACAGAGGAGTCTGGTGGGCTACAAATCATGGGGTCACGAAAGAGTGGGACGTAACTTAGCAACTAAACAACAACAAACCACGTACAATAAGATAAGCAGGGATTCGATTTCATATTTTCTGACTCCACGTCAAGTGCTCTCTTCAACTTAATTCAACTCGTAGGAACTTTCATGGAGTGCCTTTGGGTGTACTTTCGCAAACAACACTGTCTCTGCAAGTATTCTGAAGTGTCTACTTGGCACAAAGCACCATGGTGGGCACCACGCGTTCTCCACTCTCAGGAACGGCACAAAAACATGTCTGACAGCTGATCTCTCTACCTGATCCACTCCTGACACCGCCATCCCACAAGCTTCCTAACCCAGGTCCTTAATCACAATAATTCAACAACTATCTAAGATGACAACTTCCCATAAAAAGAGCGGCCAAATCTCATCTGCTTCCAAAGCCTTCTACAGACTGACTCTAGCTCACCTGGTACTTTCCCTGCGCTTGCGAAGAAATGCTGAATTAGTCTTCCTTCCTGTCCACGTTCGCTTTCTCTAGACCTTCTTGCTCTCCCTTTGGGTCCTATGATCACTCAAACCCAGAAGTGAGGCTCAAGTATTTCAGCCCCAGCTCCTGACAGAGAGTCCCTCCCTTCCAAGACCTTAAAATTTACTGTTGAGCTGTAATTAATAATTCAAAACAAGACACCATAATTAAATTAGGTGGCATAGATTATAGCTCACAGGGACTTTAAGGAAAGGAATCCACTAAGGGCTGCAAGAAAGTCTTCAGGAAGAAAAGAACACTTGAAATGGGTTCTGACTGATAGGCTGGGACAGGAACTGGCAGAAGTAAAAACCAGCCATGAGGCGGAGCGACTGAAAAGCCTCCCCTTCCTCCCTGCCTCTTCCCATTTACATCCCAGCTAAGCCTCCAGCCAACATCGCCTCCTTCAGGAAGCCTTCCTCAGGTACTTCACAGTCTGCCCCACATTCTCTTCTCCGCGCTTCTAATACCATCACTGTCCCACCCATGACGCTCGACCAGGCACTCGGTCCTTCGGTATTATATTAACAAACCTCATCTCACCCCTCTGGCAGCAATAGGTCTCCAGGTAGAAAGCACTCAATATTTGTTCAGCTAAATTCAGTTCAGTAGACACTGTTGCCTTCTGTCTTTTAAAAATCCATCGATCATAACACTGGTTCTTAACTTACCGGGCATCACCTTTGGAAAGGTTGGTATTTACAGGATTGAGAATGACCTTGTTTGCGTCTACATCCACCACACATTTGGTGTGCAAGTCAATTTCTGCAGATTGAAAAAAGAAAAACAAAAAATGAGTCACTTTTGAAGCAATGTATGTCAGAAAAAGCATTTGGCAAAAAAAAAATCCAACACTCTTTCAAAACAAACACTCAACGAACTAGAAATACACAGGAACTTCCTCAACTGACCTGATAAAGGGCATCTAAAAAACCTGCAGCTAACTTCACACTTAATGGTAAAAGACTGAACAGTCTACCTACTAACATCAGAAATAAGACAAGGATATCTACACCTGAAACACAACATTTTAGGTGACCTATACACCAATTAAAAAAAGAAGACAAGGATGTCTACTACTGAGCCTATGCAAGGTTGTACCAGAATTTCTGGTCAGCGCAGTTAAGCAAGAAAAACTAACATAAGGCATCCCAACTGAAAAGAATAAATAAAACTACCTTTATTTGCACAAGATACGGTCTTATATATAGAAAATCCTAACGAATCCACTAAAAAGCTACTAGAATAAACAGGTTTTGCAAAGTTGTAGGATATGCGATCAATACACAAAGATCAGTTGTTTCCATACACCAGCAATAAAAAATCCAGAAATGAAGTTAAGAAAATTTCATTTATAACATTTTTGATGCATTTATATCAAAAAGATTTAAATGCTTAGGTAAAATCTTAAAAGAAGTGCAAAACATACACACTGAAGATTCCAAAATATTGTTGAAAGAAATTAAACACTTAAAATAGAGAGACATTATATTCATGAAGTAAAAGACTTAATACTGCTAGGATAGCAATAACTCCCCAACACAAAAGCTCAAGGCAATCCCTATTACAATCCCAGCCGACTTTTTTTTTTTTCCCCAAAAGTTAACAAGCTGATCCTAATTCTATGTGGAAATGCACGAGACCTAGAATACCCAAAAAACCTTGAAGAACAAAATACAAAGACAGCATCTGTCAATTCTAAACTTACTACACAACTACAGTAATCATGGTACTAATAAAGGAAGGACAGATATGTGGATCAATGAAACAGAGTCCAAAATTAGTCAGATTTATGGCCAAATGACAACCGTGCCAAGAAAATCCAATGGGGTAAGTACAGTCATTTCAACAAATGGTGCTAGCACAACCTCATCAAAATGAAAAACGTCTGTGCTTCAAACAATACCATCAAGGGAGTAAAAAGATAATCTACGGAATTGAGAAAATATTTGTGCATCATATATTTAATAAGGGACTTGCATCAGAAAATATAAAGAACTCGTACAACTCAATAATTTTAAAATGGGCAAACACTGGGACTTCCCTGGTAGTCCAGTAATTAAAACTCCATGCTTCCAGGAGGCACCGGTTCAATCCCAGGCTGGGGAACTAAGATCTCATATGCCACATGGAACAGTCAAAATAATAAAATAAAATGGCAAAGATTTGAACAGACACCTCTCCCAAAAAAAAAATACAAACATGGCCAATGACTACAAGAAAAGATGCTCAACATCATTACACAATGGGGAAATGCAAATGAAAACCACGAGCTACCACTTCATACCCACTAGCATAACCAAAATGACATATAATATAAATACTGTCAGTGATATTGCAATTAAAAAAAGGAAAAAATAATAAAAGTGTAAATTGGATCATGTCCAAAAAAAGCCAGGTAAGTATAGGTGAGGACATGGAAAAATTGGAACCTATATACAGTACTGGTGGGAATATAAAATGGTGCAGTCACTTTAAACAGTCTGGGAGTTCCTAATGGTTACACATAGAATTAGCATATGACCCAACAACTCCCACTCATAGAGATACACCCAAGAGAAGCCTATGTCCCTACAAAAGTTTATACATAGAAGTTCATAGCAGTGTTATTTGGCTATCCATAACAGCTAAAAAGTGGAAACAACTCAAGAGTCTTTCAACTAATGGATGGATAAATGTGGTATATCCATAAAACAGAACACTACTTAGCAATTAAGTAGGTACTGATACATACAGTGGCAGACTTTATTTTTCTGGGCTCCAAAATCACTGCAGATGGTGACTGCAGCCATGAAATTAAAAGACGCTTGCTCCTTGGAAGAAAAGTTATGACCAACCTAGATAGCATATTCAAAAGCAGAGACATTACTTTGCCAACCTTGCCAACAGAGGTCCGTCTAGTCGAGGCTGTGGTTTTTCCAGTGGTCATGTATGGATGTGAGAGTTGGACTATAAAGAAAGCTAAGCGCCAAAGAACTGATGCTTTTGAACTGTGGTGTTGGAGAAGACTCTTGAGAGTCCCTTGGACTGCAAGGAGATCCAACCAGTCCATCCTAAAGGAAATCAGTCCTGAATATTCATTGGAAGGACTGATATTGAAGCTGAAACTCCAGTACTTTGGCCACCTCATGAGAAGAGCTAACTCATTGGAAAAGACCCTGATGCTGGGAAAGATAAAAGGCAGGAGAAGGGGACGACAGGGGTTGAGATGGTTGGGTGGCATCACCGACTCGATGGACATGAGTTTGATTAAGCTTCAGGCATTGGTGATGGACCAGGAGGCCTGGCGTGCTGCAGTCCATGGGGTTGCAAAGAGTTGGACATGATCGAGCAACTGAACTGAACTGATACATACTAAAACACAGATGAAGTTTGTGCTAACTGAAAGAAGCTAGTCACAAAAGACCATATATTGTAAGATTTTACTTATTTCTAACATTCAGAACAGGCAAATAGAGACAGAAAACAGACTAGCTACTACCTAGAGCTGAGGCGTGACTGCCAGCAGGCATAGGTTTCTATTGGGGGGTGATGAAGATGTACTAAAATTGTGCTAATGGTTTTCACAACTGCATGAGTGCAGTAAAAAACAACTCATGTGGCTGAACTGTATGAAATGTGAACTGTATCTTAAAGTTTTGCGGGTTTTTTTAATGTATACAAGCCACATCATGTTCTCTTATTTTCATATTCCTCTACATTTCTGACCCAAAGTACACAACAGTTTCTGTTTGCCTTATCTCTACTACGCAAAGATATGCTCTAATGAAAGAAACTGCGCTCCACTGGAGTCATTTTGTATTTTTCTAAGAACCTTGGCCAAATGTCAATGTCAAACTCATTACAACTTTAGAGTGTTCCCACTGCCAGGAAAGAGGATTTATTTTTTTGTTTGATTGCTTTAATTTACGTAACTGAGACAAATGAAAATCAAACAAAACAAAAATTTCCTTTCCCGTCCTACCACAACTCAACTTTTCTCATACCGGTTATTTTATCAATACATTTGTTTGCAAAGACATAATCTGTAAGTATGAAAAATTTAGTGGTCGGGCTTTTAGCCAATACATTTTTTAGGCAACGAGAAGTGAAAAGAAAACAGAGCTATGTTTTATCCAGGTGTGGAAGACTAACCCCTGAAGGCTTATATTTCAACTAGTATTAAAGTCTATTTCTAATACTTGTGTTTAAATCCACTCTATACTATCACAGAAATGCGGCAAGAAAGCCTTAGTCACGATGAAGAAACTTTTCAAGCCCTTATCTTTACTTCTTCCTTTCCTTAGGCCCAGGTTTCCCAGGAGGTCCCCAGGTAAAGAATCTGCCTGCCAATGCACGAGACACAGGTTCAGTCCCTGGGTTGGGAAGATCCCCTGGAGGAGAAATTAGCAACCCACTGCAGGATTTTTGCCTGGGAAATCCCATGGCCAGAGGAACCTGGCAGGCTACCGTCCATGGGGTCGCAAAAGAGTTGGACACAACTAAGCACGCACACAGCATTCCTTAGGCCCAGAGCTCAAGAAAAGTTTGCACACATCGCACTTTGTTAATACCACCCCTTTATGACCTCTGACCATGCCCCATATGTGTATATTATACACAAATGCGTTATCAAGCCTCCGGAAATTGTACTGACTCAGAATCTGCTATCTCACCACCCACCACAAAGTTGGATTTTAGTTTCCTGCAAGAAAGTCTGGTCTGAGCAAAGGAGCTGCAGGTATAGTTCTGTATCAGAAATGCACATCTAAAATGCAAGCCTGCAAAGCTGCAAATCAAATACTTCCCCCACCCCACCCGAGTTTTGCCTTCATTCCAGATGATCTGGAATTGAGAAAGGATTCAAACATTTTCCTTCAATATTTGTAGGCTTTTCTCCTATACTCTTCACAGCTCCTCCATCTTACCCCTCACGACTTCACTAGATACATTAATAATTTGAAAACATTTAATGGCATGATTAAGGAACCAATTCCCAGAAAATCCTTTATAATTCAAAGAACTACCCAAAAGCTAATATAGTCAACCTAAGCTCATTTTGTCCTAAAGAGGGCAACCCTAGCAAAAGTCTATACATTTAGCCCTCTGGAGGTGGCCTTTAAAATTATAAACAACTATCTTCACTTCTTTATTGCTCAGTTTTTATTATCAAATAAAATTCCACCCAGTGCTGTTACAAGAAGGTTTTTCACAAGACTCTTTAGAATATGGGCGGAAATCCAGGACACACACCCAAGCAAATAAGAGCAGTAAAGAGAGTTTAAGGGTCAGAGTCTCTGGTCGTTCAGACGGTAAAGAATCTGCCTCCAATGCAGGAAACAGGGGTTCGATCCCTGGGTCATCAAGATCCCCTGGAGAAGGGAATGGCAACCCACTCTAGTATTCCTGCCTGGAGAACTCCACAGACAGAGGAGCTTGGTGGGCTATAGTCCACGGGGCTGCAAACAGTCAGACATGACTGAGCAACTAACATACAGAAAAAATTAAGGGTCAAATATATGAAAAGCATTTTACATCTAAATGTCATCAGTGCTTGAATAAAATTAAACTGCTTCAAAATTCTAAATATGACACCTTCTCCATGGAAAACTTCTTGCTCTATACTTCTTAAAAAGCAAAGAAAGTGAAAGTGAAGTCGTGTCCGACTCTTTTGCCACCACATGGACTGTATCCTACCAGGCTCCTCCATCCACGGGATTTTCCAGGCAAGAGCACTGTAATGGATTGCTATTTCCTTCTCCGGGGGATCTTCCCAGCCCAGGGATCAAACCCGGGTCTCCTGCATTGCAAGCAGACCCTTTACCGTCTGAGCCACCAGGGAAGCCCCTTAGAAAGCAAAGCCATGATTAAACTGCAATGCCAAACTTAGGCCTCAAATTTAAGCTGGATTTTAAAAAAGAAACAAATTTAAACACCTACCAAAAACCCAAAAGATAAACACCTTCCTCTTAGTCTGGAACAACACTTTGGTTAAAAAGATAAAGATCTAGCTGTTATGCTCTAATAGCACAAAAGTGAACAAGAACGCACACGAACACCATGTGCGCAGCGGCATTATTCACAACAGCTAAAAGGTGGAAGCGACCCGACTTTCCATCAGAGGATGAATGGATACACAGAATGTGGTGTGTGTACATATATGTGTATATGTATATATTTTTTTCCCAACGGAAAATGATTCAGTCTTTAAAAAGAACGAAATTCTGCTAAAACATGTACGAACCTTGAAGCCACTGCACTAAGAAAAATAAACCAGTCACAAAGGATAAGTTTTGCAGGATTCCACTTGTATGAGACACTTACAGTAGTCAAAGTCAGATAAAAAGTGTGACGGTAGCTGCCAGGGGTGGGGCTAAAGGGTCCACAGGGAGTTAGTATTTCACGCGTATGGAGTTTCAGTTCTGCAAGATAAAAAAGTTCTAGAGATGGATGGTGGTGATAGTTCCATAACAATGTTAATATACTTAATGCCACTGAACTGTACACTTAAAGTGGTTTAAGATGGCCAATTTTATATCTATCTTACCACACACACACACAAAAATAGCACTAAATACTCATCATTAGTATAATAAGTAACATATGGACAACAGCTTACTCCCAGGGAAGCATAAAATAATAAGACTGGTATTTAATCAGCACTATGTCTGAAAACCAGTAAAAAATGAGAGTGATCCTAGTTAAGTAGTGCTGTAAGTTTATGTTATGACTAATCAAGTTTTACAGTAATCAGAACCATGAATGCTTTGATGTATCCATGGTCCTTAGAAAAAGACAGACAGACAGAAATTTACTCCACTAACACTGAAGATTCCATATTATTTTCCAAACAGGATCTTTTTCTAGGTCAAGTTCCTCAAGATGAATAAAATATTAACAGCTGACAATTCAGTTTACTCAGCCAGCAAATTAGTCACCTTGTAAAAGTGAACAATAATTTGAAATGAGTCTTTCTTCAATGCATAAATCAGAGATGGCTCCGTCTCCAGTGACATCACAGTCAAAGATGGGCAGGGCCTGGGAGACTCCCTTTACATAACTCACGTTCTGTCTGGGGAGATGCATCATTCTCAGAGTGGACAAAATAACTCTGAGCTGTCCATTCAGTAATCTGCCCTTCTAATTCTCCAGAAAATTAACAATAATTTTCAGACCAAACCTACTACTCAGAAATACAAATAAACCTCCCTTTACCTATCTATAACTTACTGTTAAATTCACAAGTGTCCATTTTTAAAAGGAAGATAGATAGTAAATTATTGATATCTGTAAGAGTCACATCTTAGATTGCAAATTTTGCATGCTTTATATGGGTCTATTTTCAATAATCTATGTCATAAACTTAGTATTTGTACATGTCTGTGTATGCTCGTAATATTCATCACTAATATTTCATATATGAAGTGCTTGTTTTCCCAGAGGGAATGTAGTAGTATTATTAGAATAGGAAATAAGACTTATAGTTGTTCACCATAATTACAAGTGGCTTGGGACCCTTTGGAGGCCCACTAACCCAAGGAGAAAAAAAGAATGTGATGCCAGGGAGGCCTGGCGAGCTGCAGTCCACGGGGTCACAAAGAGCTGGACACAACTGGACACACACAATGACCCAAGGAGGAAAAAGGGATGTGATGCAACACAGGAAAAAAAAACAACAACAAAGAAGCCGTCTGCTTGCCCGTAAGAGATATATAAAATATCCTAACCACCTACTTCTATGTTTTTACCACTGAACATGAGAATCTATTCAATAAACAAAAGATAAAATACAACTGAGTTCTAATACGGCTAAAGAAATAACTGAGGACTGAGGGAAAATTCTAGACAAGACGCCTGCTAAGAGGAAGAGAGATGATAATACCAAAACAACTGAAATACTCTTGAGTCTATTTTCAAGAAACTAATTAACTTCACAGGGTTAGGAAGTTGGTCTTTAAAAACTTGTAAGGCAAAACCAGAATAAACAAGTTTATCTTGAAGAAAGAAGAACAAAGTAGAAAGACCAGTGTCACCAGTTTCAAACTTACTACAAAGCTCTACTAGTCAGACAGCGCAGTACTAACCTAAGAACAGATATATAAATCAATGGAACAGAACTGAGAATCCAGAAAGATGCTTTCACATTTACGGTCAACTAATTTTCAACAAGGGTGCCAAGACAATCCAATGGGGAAAATATAGTCATTTCAACAAACAGTGCTAGGACAATTGGGTATCTACATACAGAAAGATGAAATTGATTTCTACCTCACCCCTCATTCAAAAATTAATTCCAGGGGTTTCCTGGTGTCCTAATGGCTAGGATTCCAGGCTTCTGCGGCCAAGGGTCCAGGTTCAATCCCTGGTCAGGGAACTGACATCCCATAAGCCACACAGCCAACAAAAATAAATTTTAAAAACTAACTCCAAACAAATCAAAGACCTAAATAAATGCATGAGCTAAAACTATAAAACTCTTAGAAAATACACACATTAAATCCACATGACTGCGAGTTAGGCACTGGTTTCTTAGAGATCAGATCAAAAGTGCAAGCAACAAAAGAAAAAAAAACAGATAAATTGGACCACATCAAAATGAAAAACTTTTGTGCTTCAAAGGACACCACTGAAAGAATGAAAAGGCAACCCACATGCTCAAGAAAATATCTGCAAATCACATATCTGTTACAGGACTGGCATCCAGAACATATAAAGAACTCTAAGAATTCAACAATAATAATAAAAAAAAAAAGATAATCCAATTTTAAAAATAAGAATAGGGTTTGAATAGAGATCTCTGAAAATATATACAAATGGCCAACAGGCACATGAAAAGATGCTTAATTAACATTATTAGACATTGAAAGTGAAAGTGAAGCCGCTCAGTCTTGTCCGACTCTTTGCGACCCTGTGGACTGTAGCCCACCAGGCTCCCCTGTCCATGGGCCCTCTGTCCATGGGATTCTCCAGGCAAGAATACTGGAGTGGGTTGCCATTTCCTTCTCCAGGGGATCTTCCCGACCCAGGGATCAAACCCAGGTCTCCTGCACTGCATTGCAGGCAGATTCTTTACCCTCTGAGCCACCAGGGAAGCAAACATTGGGGACAAGCAAATCAAAAATCATAGTGGGACTCCACTTCACACCCATTAGGATAGCGATCAAAAAGAAGGACAGTAAGACTGATGGGGAAGACATGTAGAAAGTGAAACCCTCGCACATCGTTGGAGGCAATGTAAAGCGGTGCAGCAACTCTGGAAGACCATCGGGCAGTTCCGCACAAGTCAGAGTTACTACGTGGCCCAGTAATTCCACTTCTATATTTAGACATACTCAAGAGAAATGAAAATACACAATAACTTATTATTACATTACACAAATGTTCATGATTCATAAATAGCCAAAAAACGGAAACAAGCCAGATGCCTATCAGCTGAGAATGGGCATCAAAGTGAACACAGCCAAGTCACAGAACATTGCTGTGTTGTGCCTAGTCACTCAGTCTGACTCTGTCCACGGGGGTGGACTGTAGTCTGCCAGGCTCCTCAGTCCTTGGGGACTCCCCAGGCAAGGATACTGGAGTGGGTTTCCATGCCCTCCTCCAGGGGATCTTCCCAACCCAGGGATTGAACCCAGGTCTCCCACATTCCAGGCGGATTCTTTACCATCTGAGCCATCAGGTAAGCCCCACAGAATATTATTCAGCCTTAAAAAGGAATGAAGTATTGATTCATGCTACAACATGGCTAAGTCCTAAAGGACTTATGCCAAGGGAAAGGAGTCAGATACAGAAGTCCATAATTCATGTGATTCCATTTATATGAATGTCTGGAGTAGGGAAAGCCACAGAGACAAGAAGTAGATTAAGGGCTGTGGGGGGAGGGGAGGGGATGGGAGTGGGGGTGGATGGAGAGTAACCACTAACCAGAGAGTGTCTCTCGTAGGGATGACAAAAAATGTTCTGGAATCCGATAGTGGTGATCGTTGCACAACTCTGCAAATACACTAAAGGCCACTGAATTATACACTTTTGATAGGTGAATTGCATCTCAAAAATAGCTCAGAAGGAATGGTCCCACTACCATCAGTGGATGCAAACTATGGTTCAAGTCCCTCAACCACACTCCTAAATAATCACTACTCTGAAAAACCCAACCAGCCCAATTCTCACTCACAATTAATAACCTCACATTCTAGCTCATCAAGAAAATCAAACACTGTAGGGCTTCCCCATTGTATAATTATCCTCTTCCCTCTATTATTTCAAAAATTCCCCACTCTATCGACTATTCCTCTCTATTGATAAAAAGGCTCAAACAACTCCCAGACTTGGGTTGGCAGGGAGCGGGGGAGGCCTGTTGCTCATCTCCAGAAGACCATTCTTTACCATGGCTTTCTATATGGCATTTCTTGAAAGAAAACTCACGTATACTCACTGCCCCCATTTGAGCACACACACTGATTTCTCGGCCCACTACCAACACACCAACAGCAATGCATTCAGTCAGTCAAAATTATTCTTCTGCCATTCTTCACCCTGGGCCACCACATTACTTTCACCTGCTTTTCCTTATGCCTGTCTTCTCAGCCTCTGTGATCTCCTCCTTCAGGAACATGCCTTGATTTGGTGTTCTGTGTGTGTGTGTGTGTGTGTGTCTGTGTGTCTGTGTGTGTGTGTCTGTGTGTGTGTGTGTGTGTCTG
>SJYX01003616.1:413516-460158 GCA_006410675.1 Oreotragus oreotragus | reverse complement strand
TGTGTGTGTGTGTGTGTGTGTGTGTGTGTGTGTGGTCGCTCGGTTCCCCTAGACTGTAGCCCACCAGGCTCCTCTGTCCATGGGATTCTCCAGGCAAGAATTCTGGAGTGGGGTGCCATTTCCTTGGTGTTCTATAACTTCTTCTAAATATAGTAACAACTTCCAAATCTACCCAAATCTCCAGTCCCTTATTTTCAGCCTCCTGTACAACAGTTTTCTCAATCCGCCCATTGGCTGCACTTCAGAACCTAAAACTCAACAAGTCTGTTACATTTCTTCCAGGCACACACATTTTATCTGAAGTTGTAGGTGCAGTGGGTGGCATGTGATAAGCGCTGACTAAATAAAGCTGAATGTCTAACAGCAGAGCTCCTAACTGCCCATACCTCTGCCTTGAAACCTGCTTCTCCCACATTTCTGATCTCAGTTGGTGACACCAGCACTCGCTCACTTAGTCATCTAAACTGGAAGCGTTGCACTCATCCTATATTGCCTAGGGCTTTCCCTGTGGCTCAGCTGGTAAAGAATCCACCTGCAGTGCGGGAGACCTGCGTTCGATCCCTGGGTTGGGAAGATCCCCTGGAGAAGGGCAAGGCTACCCACTCCAGTATTCTGGCTTAGAGAATTCCATGGACTGTATAGTCCATGGGGTCGCAAAGAGCTGGACACGACTGAGCAACTTTCACTATATTTCCTAAATCTTGGCTGCTTTCACACTACCTTGAAATGCAAGGCCACAAAGGCACTTTGCCTCGCCCACCTCTCAGGAATGCGGTCCCGGCCAGCAACCTTCAGGACAAACATCAGGTTTGCTCACCGCTTAAGAGGAATGGGGTTCCCCAGCTCAGTGCTCCTCAGGTGCAACCCCAACGACTGCTGGCACAGCATCCGTCTAGACCCCTCCACGTCCCTCCTGTGGGATTTGCAGGCAAAATCTGACCCCAAAGTCCTGTGTCTTTCGCCAGCATCCATCTAACAGTAACAAGCTCATGTATCAGCTTGTGAGCGAGGAAAAGATGCAGATCTTAATTTCTCTTCCAAGAGCATCTCTGTAACAGTGCCACTGCCCCTTTCAAAAACCTAGACATTTGCGACAACACAGACGGACTCCGAGGAATGTACTGTACTAAGCAACTCAAACACGGTATGATTTCATTTATATAAAAATATATAAACATGAAGAATATAAAACAAAACTCACAGACACAGAGGACAGACCAGTGGTTATAGAGGAGAAGAGGCTTGGATGCTGGCAAAATGGGTGAAGAAGGCTGTTTGGTGACATGGTTACTAGACTTATTGTAGTGATCACTTTTCAAGAGTTAAGTCATACACCTGGAACTAATATGTTACATACCAATTTTATCTAAAACAAACCTACAGTCACTGCACCCCTTATCCTGTCCGAGATTCCCCGAGTCTGACTGAACTTCACTTCAGTAACGTCATTCTGCTCTGCTCCCCACAAACCTCTCGAATTCAGTGAAGCCACCTTCCATCACTCCTCTTGTTCCCCCACTCGCCACATTCTTCCAGCTTTTCCAGGAAAGCACAGAATTTAAGGGCTGTGGCTCCAGAGTTGAACTGCCCAGGTTCCAATCCTCCGTTCCTCCACCTGATAAGCGTGTGATTTGGTGCAAGTAGTAACTTTGTCCAAGTTTCCATTTTCTTGTCTGAAAAATGAGTTATCGTACAAATTCTCCTAGCATTTTTGGAAAGATTGACCAAAATAATCAAGTTTAGCACTCTCTTTAACTGTTCTTTACACAGATACTGTCTGCTTTCTGCTGTTTGAATTTTCACAGCTAACTTCCCCACTTGCAAGTATCTGGCTAATTCCTGCATCCACCTTTTGCTAAGTTCAACAACTCATGCTATGCAGCCCACTTGCCTTGTCTTCCTCCTGGTCAGCTGCCTTCAGCCCATTCCTCATCATTCTCAAGTCCCACCTCCATTTCTTTAATTCGTAAGGCACTGCTGGGACTCTCCTGGCGCTCCATGCTGCAAGTGCAGGGGGCAGAGGTTCAAACCCTGGTCAGGGAGCTACGATCCCACATGCCATCTGGCATGGCCAAAAAAAAGGCACTATTGCCGACTTGTGTACTATATTCTTGTGTGTGTCTATGTGAACCCACCTGCCAGTGAAAGAGACGTAAGAGACTCAGGTGGGATCCCTGGGTTGGGAAGATCCTCTGGAGGAGGGCACAGCAACCCACTCCAGCATTCTCATCTAGAGAATCCCATAGACAGAGGAGCCTGGGGGGCCACAGTCCATAGAGTCTAAAAGAGTTGGACACGACTGAAGCAACTTAGCATATAGCACGCATGTACTGTATCCCTATGACTGACTCACCTCGTGTACCTCTTATTACCAACCAGACAGTAAGTTCTGTCGGTCAAAGATCATGACTTATGCTTCTCATATATCGTGCACATCTTTGAAAATTACGCAAACTCAGGAATGCAGCATCCCTCCGAAGATTATCATGTCTGATATAGTAGTAAAAGCACAAGCTTTAATGGCAAAACAGGAGAAATTCAGGCTCCAAAATCCTGGTTTTGTAATTCTGGGCAAGTTACCTAACTTCTCTGAGATTGTGTTCAATAGAAATTCTATAACCACCTTTCAAACTTGTTTCAAGGATAATGTACAAAAAGGAATGAACTCTGTANTGCCTAGGGCTTTCCCTGTGGCTCAGCTGGTAAAGAATCCACCTGCAGTGCGGGAGACCTGCGTTCGATCCCTGGGTTGGGAAGATCCCCTGGAGAAGGGCAAGGCTACCCACTCCAGTATTCTGGCTTAGAGAATTCCATGGACTGTATAGTCCATGGGGTCGCAAAGAGTTGGACACGACTGAGCAACTTTCACTGTATTTCCTAAATCTTGGCTGCTTTCACACTACCTTGAAATGCAAGGCCACAAAGGCACTTTGCCTCGCCCACCTCTCAGGAATGCGGTCCCGGCCAGCAACCTTCAGGACAAACATCAGGTTTGCTCACCGCTTAAGAGGAATGGGGTTCCCCAGCTCAGTGCTCCTCAGGTGCAACCCCAACGACTGCTGGCACAGCATCCGTCTAGACCCCTCCACGTCCCTCCTGTGGGATTTGCAGGCAAAATCTGACCCCAAAGTCCTGTGTCTTTCGCCAGCATCCATCTAACAGTAACAAGCTCATGTATCAGCTTGTGAGCGAGGAAAAGATGCAGATCTTAATTTCTCTTCCAAGAGCATCTCTGTAACAGTGCCACTGCCCCTTTCAAAAACCTAGACATTTGCGACAACACAGACGGACTCCGAGGAATGTACTGTACTAAGCAACTCAAACACGGTATGATTTCATTTATATAAAAATATATAAACATGAAGAATATAAAACAAAACTCACAGACACAGAGGACAGACCAGTGGTTATAGAGGAGAAGAGGCTTGGATGCTGGCAAAATGGGTGAAGAAGGCTGTTTGGTGACATGGTTACTAGACTTATTGTAGTGATCACTTTTCAAGAGTTAAGTCATACACCTGGAACTAATATGTTACATACCAATTTTATCTAAAACAAACCTACAGTCACTGCACCCCTTATCCTGTCCGAGATTCCCCGAGTCTGACTGAACTTCACTTCAGTAACGTCATTCTGCTCTGCTCCCCACAAACCTCTCGAATTCAGTGAAGCCACCTTCCATCACTCCTCTTGTTCCCCCACTCGCCACATTCTTCCAGCTTTTCCAGGAAAGCACAGAATTTAAGGGCTGTGGCTCCAGAGTTGAACTGCCCAGGTTCCAATCCTCCGTTCCTCCACCTGATAAGCGTGTGATTTGGTGCAAGTAGTAACTTTGTCCAAGTTTCCATTTTCTTGTCTGAAAAATGAGTTATCGTACAAATTCTCCTAGCATTTTTGGAAAGATTGACCAAAATAATCAAGTTTAGCACTCTCTTTAACTGTTCTTTACACAGATACTGTCTGCTTTCTGCTGTTTGAATTTTCACAGCTAACTTCCCCACTTGCAAGTATCTGGCTAATTCCTGCATCCACCTTTTGCTAAGTTCAACAACTCATGCTATGCAGCCCACTTGCCTTGTCTTCCTCCTGGTCAGCTGCCT
This sequence comes from Oreotragus oreotragus, assembly GCA_006410675.1. Classification (NCBI taxonomy): domain Eukaryota; kingdom Metazoa; phylum Chordata; class Mammalia; order Artiodactyla; family Bovidae; genus Oreotragus; species Oreotragus oreotragus. The sequence goes on along the minus strand of SJYX01003616.1, from coordinate 456,058 downwards.
TCAGCCCATTCCTCATCATTCTCAAGTCCCACCTCCATTTCTTTAATTCGTAAGGCACTGCTGGGACTCTCCTGGCGCTCCATGCTGCAAGTGCAGGGGGCAGAGGTTCAAACCCTGGTCAGGGAGCTACGATCCCACATGCCATCTGGCATGGCCAAAAAAAAGGCACTATTGCCGACTTGTGTACTATATTCTTGTGTGTGTCTATGTGAACCCACCTGCCAGTGAAAGAGACGTAAGAGACTCAGGTGGGATCCCTGGGTTGGGAAGATCCTCTGGAGGAGGGCACAGCAACCCACTCCAGCATTCTCATCTAGAGAATCCCATAGACAGAGGAGCCTGGGGGGCCACAGTCCATAGAGTCTAAAAGAGTTGGACACGACTGAAGCAACTTAGCATATAGCACGCATGTACTGTATCCCTATGACTGACTCACCTCGTGTACCTCTTATTACCAACCAGACAGTAAGTTCTGTCGGTCAAAGATCATGACTTATGCTTCTCATATATCGTGCACATCTTTGAAAATTACGCAAACTCAGGAATGCAGCATCCCTCCGAAGATTATCATGTCTGATATAGTAGTAAAAGCACAAGCTTTAATGGCAAAACAGGAGAAATTCAGGCTCCAAAATCCTGGTTTTGTAATTCTGGGCAAGTTACCTAACTTCTCTGAGATTGTGTCCAATAGAAATTCTATAACCACCTTTCAAACTTGTTTCAAGGATAATGTACAAAAAGGAATGAACTCTGTAGCTCACAAATAGAAAACTCTCAAAAAGTAGCTATTATTTTTTCCTCCAATCAACACATGTTAAATTGAATAGGCTAATTCATTAATGCTTGTGGCTATTAGTCACTCAGTCTCAGACTCTTTGTGACCCCACGGACTGTAGCCTGCCAGGCTCCTCTGTCCATGGAATCCTCCATGCAAGAAGACTGGAGTGGGTAGCCATTTCCTCCTCCAGGGGATCTTCCTGACCCTAAGACTGAACCAGGTCTTCCTACACTGCAGGCAGATTCTTTACCTTCTGAGCCAATACCAGCTTTTAAAGATACCAACAGCTTCTGAGAGTTAAAGCCCAGTACCAGTTAGGTTGTGGACTGTGTGTCCCTTACACCAGCCAGTTTCACACACTTTTCCTAACGATTATACTGCTCTGCCTGCCAAGCTCTAAGAACATGCTCTTTTGAACACAAAGGGAAACTAATCAGCGAGCACAGAGATCAATAATAAATCCATTTCCACCCAGTAAGCAGCTCAATTCATCTGCTTAACCAATAGTTTTGCCGGTGGTTTCTTCCATCTTCAGAACTTAAGAAATGGAAAAGTTGATGCTGGTCACTGTTTTATGGAGGTGCGAGTAGAGGCAGGGAGTTGGGGGAATGTGGGGAGGGATGAACATAAATGCCAATTCAAACAAATTTTGATTTGATAAACTTGTACTTTCTTCCCCAAAAGCCTCTGGTCCAATGAGTATAAATCCCATTTCCAGTCACTGAGTTGACAGTAGAAACAGCAGAACATTGTGATAGATGTGTCTCATCCTCTATTAGCATATCGAGCAGATGTTAAGAGAACAAGAATCTTCTGTTTCAGAAAATACATCAGAAATTTCCATCCACAGTCACCCCTAATCCCTAACTCCAACATGAGTTCTCTCTCTCTGAGAAGGCTTAAGAACCAGCAGTGGGTTCCTGTTTGAAACAGAGTCTCCTGCCCAACGCTGCACCTTGACTTTCCCGGACCAGCGGTTCTTCCTCACTGACCACCGGCGTCTTCCATCAGTCCTTCCAACAGGGTCCTCCTACAGTCCCAGTTTTGCCTTTTTTTTTTTTTTTCTATTGAAGGATAATTCCTTCACAGGAGTTTGCTGCCTTCTGTCAAACCTCAACATGAACCATATGATATACATATGTCCTCTCCCTTCTGAACCTCCCTCCCTCACTTGNTTTTTTTTTTTTTCTATTGAAGGATAATTCCTTCACAGGAGTTTGCTGCCTTCTGTCAAACCTCAACATGAACCATATGATATACATATGTCCTCTCCCTTCTGAACCTCCCTCCCTCACCTGTCTTCGGATTCACGCCTGCTCACTTGGTGTTTACTGGTCTCCCTCCTCTTCCTCTTCAGGTGGCTTCGTTTTTCACCACGTTGCCCAGCGTTGCCCTGAATCAGTTTATCTTACCCAGGCTTTGCAGCCTGCCCTGAGATCTGGTTATCTTTCTCATCATGCTTGTGTCTTGAGACCCACACAAAGCTCTATTAATAAAAAGCTGACCGGGGCACACGGACCGGCCACCCTGAAGCTAGACTTCTGGGCCCCCTGCAGCTTCGCCTGACCTTTCTAATCTCACCCGTCTCCTGTCCCCTTGACAGAACCCTCCTCCCTGGCAGGCTTATCTCAACTCTGAGCCTAAACTTGCCTGGCTCACTCCTACCCTTGTGCCTTTGCTCTCAGGCCGTACTTCCTTCTCAAAGAACCAATTTCCCCCTACGCCTCTCCTCTCCCACGGGAAACCCATTCCAACCATAAGCTCCCTCCCTCCACAGAGAAGACTTCCCTAATCACCAGGCTTTGAGGGATCTTTCTAAATTCCTACATCTCCCTCTCATACACTTGGCATTCAGTCACTAGCAATCTGCTACAGGTGTTTTTACCTTTTAATCCTATCTTTTCATATGACAGTCATTTCCTCATGAGCATACAACATAAAGTGCACTTTATTTATTTCGTTTGTCTTGGCCATGCCATGCAGCATGCAGGATCTTAGTTCCCTGACCGGGAATCAAACTTGTGCCCACTGCAGAGGAAGCCCGGAGTCCTAACAACTGAACCACCCAGGAAGCCCCACTGTAAAGCACACTTTAAAAATATGAATACTCCAATAGCAGCCAACACTAAGAAAAAGTGTTTAGGAAATAAAATTCCCCCAACAAGAAGCACCTATCGCATTTTTTCACATTTCTTTCTAGGCCTTGCCCATTCCTGTTGGTATTTTTACATAGCAGTATAATAGTAAGTCCAACCATACAGTTACACATACTGTTTTACATTCTGCTTTTTCTAACATAAGGAAGTCTTCCTTGTTAAATGGTTTTGATTTTCATCATTTTTAATGTCTATAAATATCCACTGAGATATTAGACTGTAATTCACTTAAGCACTGATTTCTACTTGACATTACATGAGTCTTAGTATCTTTCACCATAATGATGATTCTTCTGTGTGACTTTCACTGCATCAAGTACTGAAATGCAAACCAAACCCTTGAGAAATCCCTGCTAAAATAAAAGTATTGACCATGCTTCCTAACACCCAAAATAACCCATTTCACCGTTTTTTCTTCTTTCTAGCTAAATTTCTAACATAATTTTTGGTTTCATTACACCTCAGATTAGGTAGACCGCAAATATATTTCCCAAACAGTTTTTTACCTAGATTTATTTTGATAGTTCATCTCACACATATTTAAGCCACAGGAAGTCCCTTGAGGGAAGGCAATAAAATCCCATACTATCTAATATAAGATAGACACCTGGCAGGCATTCAATGAATATTAAATATTTTTTAAACCATCTAAAGTTATAAAACATCAAATTGCTGAACAGGAGATGTCGCTGACCTAACTTAGTGCCATCAGTTATTCGTGTAAAACTTCGGCTCATTTAATAATTAGATTGGTTAATAATGTATGAACAGGTGTTCCTTACAGTATACAGAACACAGCCAGGTTACTTGGTGAGCTATACACGTCTCAGAGATGACATGAAAAGACAAACAAATAGAACTGCAAACAGAACTCCCAGATCTCATGACAAAACAAGCTTAACCCCTTTGACTTCAGCTGTTCAAGTTCATACTTCAGAGGAAGAAAAGGAAAAAAAAAGTCGTAGTATTGAAACTATGTAGAATTACACAGGCATGTGAATACAAACTGGAATGAAAACAAGAAAAGGAGTGTGAATTGTTATGGTGAAAGAATGTTGCAGACTTTTTCCTTTTTATTTTTTGTTTTCTTAGTATAATGCTAGAATGTATAACAAGAAAAATATTCCCGACAAATGCATATTCATTAATCATTACAATTCTTGCTATTACTGAAGTAGACCTAAAGCTGAATGTTCAAATAACTAAGTTCCCTGAGCCCACATAAAGTTTAGCAAATGGAAAGAAACCAACCATCCACCTTAATACCTAAGCCCAGTCAGATACTGAATCACATGAAGAACTTAATGGTAACTAGAAACATCTTGCCAATTTAAGATTTTCCTCAACAGGTAGTTAATGGGATTCCAAGAATCATTCAGAATGATATATGGCAGAAACCAACACAATATTGTAATGCAATTATCTTCCAATTAAAAATATTTTTTTAAACAGAAGAAATATAAATGAGAAAAATATTATACAAAAATAAGTCTTTATAGAGTAAAACTACATCATCCCAGGAATCCATTCTCATCTCATTCTCATTGGTGAAGAGTCATTTCTGAGATTTCTTCCCACACTAACCTGCCAAGGGAGAAACAATTATGANGGCGGGGGGGTGGGGTAGCGGCGGGCAACTCCTCTCCCCAAGTTCAATTAAAGTATTTACAAGTCTTTCCGACCGTCCAGGTTAAAAGGGACATTCAAGTGAAACACCAGGAGGAAGGAGTTTTTCTCTAGAGCGCTTTCTCAGGAGTAACCCCAACTCCCTGCTCTTCTTCCTGCCGCGGGCCACGGGCGTGCGGGGTCCGGACGCCTGGGCCACCGACGTGAGGCCTGGGGGTCCCCGGCTGTCCCGGCCAGGCCGGAGGGCGAGGACCCCGGGGCGGGGCCGCTCTGACAGCTGGAGGGCCGCGAGCGGGGGCGTGCGGGGCACGGGACCCGGGGCGGGTGGGGAAGGAGGAAGCGAGCCCGGGACGCTGGATGCGGGCGCCCTCCTGGAAGGGCAGGGAGACAGGAGGGCGAAAGGGCAGCGGGGCGGGAGCACCGGCGGAAGGGCAGCGGGCTGGGACGTGGGGCCCGCGGCACCCCGGGACTCGGTGCAGGCGAGGGGAGGGGCGTCCCGCGCAGGCGGGGCGGGCGCGGGGGACGAGGTTTCGGGGTGCGCCGGCCGCCCCCCTCGCCCGGACGCGGATTTCAAGGGCGGGGCCGGCCGGACCCCACACGGCGGCCGGGGCCAAGGGAAGGGCGCGCCNAAAAAAAAAACAACTTTCTGGCACATATGTGCTTAATAAAAGTCATTATTTTGCTCAGTTATGTTTATGCTGCAACACTGTCTCTCCTATTTTGTATTTTTAAAACTATATGTTATATGTGTAACCTAGCCTGTAGTAGAGACTCAGTAAACATTTATTACATCAATGAATCAATGAAGTCACACTAAAATGTGGTTTTTGTTAAGCCCTAGCAGAGATGCGACCTGGTATCCTGTGGGCAAGATGGGACCTGCAAATATGTCACATCTGGCCCAATGGAATTGGCCAATGCATGAAAATTGGGAAGTTTTTACATGCAACACTGGGCCTACTTTACATATTAGGAATACTGATAGAAACTGAGTAGCAGCAGCCGCCTTTATAAGAGGCAGATCTGCTTGGATGTGTTTAAATGATAGAATAGAACTCAGAACAGTTTTACAGATGGATAAACACAGAAAGCTGGCAAGATTTGCCTTTGGGCCAGCCATCCTATTGTTGAAAGAGCTTCAGTACAAATAAAAGTTGTCCAAAAGTTTTAAAACACCTCTAAGAGATGTTTAGTATAATAAAGAGATGTATAGTAGGAGGACCCATATTCAGCATCCTATGATAAACTATCACAGAAAAGAATAAATATATATGACTGATTGACTCTGCTGTACAGCAGAAATTAACACAACATGCAATGAGCCTGATACAAAAAAGAAAGCAGTGTATGATTGCACTTATATGTGGTACCTAGAATCATGATTCAGAGACTGAAGGTAGAATGGGGGTTGCTAGGGGCTGAGAGAAAGGGGAATAGGAAGTTGGAGTTTCTGTTTGGAAAGATTAGAAAGGTTCATCAACAACTGAATGGACATGAGTTTGAGCAAACTCTGGGAGATGGTGAGGGACCGTGAAGCCTGGCTTGCTACTGTCCTTGGGGGTCGCAAAGAGTCAGACACAACTGNGGGGCTGAGAGAAAGGGGAATAGGAAGTTGGAGTTTCTGTTTGGAAAGATTAGAAAGGTTCATCAACAACTGAATGGACATGAGTTTGAGCAAACTCTGGGAGATGGTGAGGGACCGTGAAGCCTGGCTTGCTACTGTCCTTGGGGGTCGCAAAGAGTCAGACACAACTGAACGACTTAACGACAGCAGCAACAGGGGCTTCCCTAGAGATCCAGTGATTAAGATTCCGGGTTTCCAAGGCAAGGGACACAGGTTCCATCCTTGGCTGGGAAGCTAGGATCCCACATGCGCGTGGCCAAAAAAAGAGAAGGTTCTAGAGATGGATGGTGGTGATAGTTGCATAGGAATATGAGTGTATTTTATGCCATTGAACTGAACACCTACAAATGGTTAAAATGGTGCATTTGTTATGTATGTTTTACCACAATTTAAAAAAGTAAATCAGTATGTTCTACACCTGAAACTAATATGTTAATTGTACCTCGATTTAAAAATAAGGACGGAAAAAGATTAAAAATAGAAAATGCAACCCCAGAGGCACTCTTTACAGGTAGGGAATTTCTTTCTTAGGGGCATTTCCTCTGAGATTTCAGAGGATCTCCTCAGCTGGAGAAGCAGTAGGTGTTGGACAAAACCTTTTGATTTTCACAGCCCAGTAAACAAATAAGGAGAACCAATTAAGATTTTCCAGTTTTTTAATTTTACTAAGTAAATTCTTTAAAAATTAATGGACCAACAAATTGCTATTTACAGTATCATTCTTTTAAAAAGAAAAGACAGGTCATAGAATGTATTTTTATAACATAGAATTTATTTTTATATTTTTATATTGAATGTATTTTTATATTGAAATCATTTCCTGGCTAAAAAAACCTCACTCTTACACTTTTGTCCTTATTTGGCATTGAAAACAGCTTCCCAGGTGGCTCAGTGGTAAAGAAATCTGCCTGCCAATGCAGGTTCAAACCCTGGGTCGGGAAGATCCCCTGGAGGAGGAAATGGCAACCCACTAGAGTATTCTTTCCTGAGAAACCCCATGGACAGAGGGACACTGAAAATACATTGTTGTGGCTCTTGGACTGATTACCAGAGTTTATTCTGGACTGAAACATATTTCCTGTTAACCACCTCACAATATGCAAGTTATAACAAATAAAGGTTTGAAATGCACCGAGGTTCCTGGGCATCCACTGTTCACTTGATATCTCTTTTATCACCTCGTGGTGTGGTATTCCCATCTGTTTAAGAATCTTTCACAGTCTGTTGTGATCCACACAGTCAAAGGCTTTGGCATAGTCAATAAAGCAGAAGTAGATGTTTTTCCGGAACTCTCGCTTTTTAGATGATCCAGAGATGGTGGCAATTTGATCTCTGGTTCCTCTGCCTTTTCTAAATTCAGCTTGAACATCTGGAAGTTCATGGTTCACATACTGTTGAAGCCTAACTTGGAGAATTTTGAGCATTACTTTGTTAGCATGTGACATGAGTGCAATTGTGCAGTAGTTTGAGCATTCTTTGGCACTGCCTTTCTTTGGGATTGAAATGAAAACTGACCTTTTCCAGTCCTGTGGCCACTGCTGAGTTTTCCAAATTTTCTGGCCTATTGAGTGCAGCACTTTCATAGCATCATCTTCCAGGATTTGAAATAGCTCAACTGGAATTCCATCACCTCCACTATCTTTGTTCGTAGTGATGCTTTCTAAGGCACACCTGACTTCCCATTCCAGGATGTCTGGCTCTAGATGAGTGATCACACCATCGTGATTATCTGGGTTGTGATCTTTTTAATAAACTTCTGTGTATTCTTGCCACCTCTTCTTAATATTTCTGCTTCTGTTAGGTCCATACCATTTCTGTCCTTTATTGTGCCCATCTTTGCATGAAATGTTCCCTTGGTATCTCTAATTTTCTTGAAGAGATCTCTAGTCTTTACCATTCTGTTGTTTTCCTCTATCTCTTTACACTGATCATTGAGGAAGGCTTTCTGATCTCTCCTTGCTATTGTTTGGAACTCTGCATTCAGATGGGTATATCTTTCCTTTTCTCCTTTGCCTTTCATTTCTCTTCCCCTCACAGCTATTTGTAAGGCCTCCTCAGACAACCATTTTGCCTTTTTGCATTTCTTTTTCTTGGGGATGGTCATGATCACTGACTCCTGTACAATGTCACAACCTCCATCCATAGTTCTTCAGGCACTCTATGAGATTTAATCCCTTGAAACTATTTGTCACTTCCACTCTATAATCATAAGGGACTTGATTTAGGTCATAACTGAAATGTCTAATGATTTTCCCTACTTTCTTCAATTTAAGTCTGAATTTCGCAATAAGGAGCTAATGATCTGAGTCATAGTCAGCTCCTGGTCTTGTTTTTGCTACTGTATAGAGCTTCTCCATCTTTGGCTGCAAGGAATATAATCAATCTGATTTCGGTATTGACCATCTGGTGATGCCCATGTGTAGAGTCTTCTTTTGGGTTGTTGGAAGAGGGTGTTTGTTATGACCAGTGAGTTCTCTTAGCAAAACTCTATTAGCCTTTGTCCTGCTTCATTCTGTACTCCAAGGCCAAATTTGCCTGTTACTCCAGATATTTCTTGACTTCCTTCTTTTGCATTCCAGTCCCCCATGATGAAAAGGACATCTTTTTCCGGTGTTCTAGAAGGTCTTGTAGGTCTTCATAGAACCATTCAGCTTCAGCTTCTTCAGCATTACCAGTTGGGGCATAGACTTGGATTACTGTGATATTAAATGGTTTGCCTTGGAAATGAACAGAGATCATTCTGTCATTTTTGAGATTGCATCCAAGTACTGCACTTCGTACTTTTGTTGACTATGGAGAGCTCCTCCATTTCTTCTAAGGGATTCTTACCCACAGTAGTAGATAAAATGGTCATCTGAGTTAAATTCACCCATTCCAGTCCATTTTAGTTCACTGATTCCTAAAATGTCGATGTTCACTCTTGCCATTTCCTGTTTGACCGTCACTCTAGTGCCTACCGTCTTGTTGGACATGAAACAACAGTCTGGTTCCAAATCAGGAAAGGAGTATGTCAAGGCTTTATATTGTCACCCTGCTTATTTAACTTACATGCAGAGTACATCATGAAAAATGCTGGACTGGATGAAGCACAAGCTAGAATCAAGATTGCCAGGAGAAATGTCAATAACCCCAGATATGCAGATGACACTTATAGCAGAAAGCGAAGAAGAACTAAAGAGCCTCTTAATGAAAGTGAAAGAGGAAAGTGAAAAAGTTGGCTTAAAACCCAACATTCAGAAAACTAAGATCATGGCATTTCCTCTCATCACTTCATGGCAAATAGATGGGGAAACAATAGAAACAGTGACAGACTTGATTTTCTTGGGGCTCCAAAATCACTGCAGATGGTGACTGCAGCCATGAAATTAAAAGACGCTTGCTCCTTGGAAGAAAAGCTATGACCAATCTAGCATATTGAAAAGCAGAGACATTACTTTGCAAACAAAAGTCCACCTGGTCAAGGCTATGGTTTTTCCAGTAGTCATGTACGGATGTGAGAGTTGGACTATAAAGAAAGCTGAGTGCCCAAGATGATGCTTTTGAACTGTAGTGTTGGAGAAGACTCTTGAGAGTCCCTTGGACTACAAGGACATCCAACCAGTCCATCCTAAAGGAGATCAATCCTGAATATTCACTGGAAGGACTGATGTTGAAGCTGAAACTCCAGTACTTTGGCCCACTGATAAAAAAGACCCTCATGCTGGGAAAGATCGAAGGCAGGAGGAGAAGGAGATGACAGAGGATGCGATGGTTGGATGGCATCACCGACTCGATGGACATGAGTGTGATTAAGCTCCGGGAGTTGGTGATGGACAGGGAAGCCCAGCGTGCTGCAGTCCATGGTGTTGCAAAGAGTTGGATACAACTGAGCGACTGAACTGAGCTGAACTGATCACCTCATAAATTTTCTTTTTAAAAGGCCAGTTCTGATGACAACTTGAATCTAAGCTTTTTGAATAGAAATAAGGAAGGCAGAAAAAGAGAAGGCTTCCAGTTTCTGCAGAAACACTGTATTTCAATTTAAGCTCAAATTTCCAAGAGGAGATAGCCCCTGAGGAATTGAAGAGGTGGGGGAATGTAACAGGGAAGAGGTGAGGACTCTCTCTAAAGTTCCAAAACCATTTGAATTGTCCTGAAACATTTGATTGGAAGAAGTGATAGAAGCTTCCCAAGGGACTGTAGAGAAACACCTCTGTGAGCTACACTTCCTTTTGACCTCTATTTCACATTCATCTCCCTCTTTTGACTTCTGCAATAAAGGTGAGCAAGACTAGGAATGCCTTTATCTTATCAGGGAAAATTTCCTGAGATAGAGAGAAAGACTAAGATGCAAGTTACAACCTGCTGCCCAGCCCAGACCCTGGGAGCTTTCACACCAGGTAACCTGAGAGCTCCCCTCACCTGGCTGAGACTGCTGTCTCAGACTCCCTCCAGGAGAGAGGGAAAGTCCAGGTTTCCCTCTTTTGAACTATGAGAAAACTCGTATCTGAGGCACTCCTGTGGATATTGTCTTGCAAGCAAGGACTGAAGAACTCAATCGATATTTATGGGGTAGATGCTGCGGTCAAGACAGTTTAATTTTGGCTGTGTTGAAAAGAAGGGCCCTCAGGTTTTTTTTGCCCAGACCCTTTGCAGACCTACTTATTCTAAAACAAATTGTTAATTCTACCCAATGCTCTGTGGTGACTTAAATGGGAAGGAAATTTAAAAAAAAAAAAAAAAAAAAACTAAACAGGAATATATGTACATGTGTGTTTGTGTGTGTGTGTGTGTGTGTGTGCGTGTGTGCGCTCAGTCACTTTAGTCATGTCTGACTCTCTGTGACACTATGGACTGTAGCCTGCCAGGCTCCCCTGTCCATGGGATTCACCAGGCAAGAATACTGGAGTGGGTGGCCATGCCTTCCTCCAGGGAATCTTCCCAGCCCAGGGATCAAACCCATGTCTCCTGTATCTCCTGCCTTGCAGGCAGATTCTTTGCCCACTGAGCTACCTGGGAAGCCTGGATATGTGCATACGTACGACTGATTCACTTTGCTGTACAGTAGAAGCTAGCACACCACTGTAAAGCAACTATACTCCAATACAAATTTAAAAATACAGCCAGCTTCCAGTTTACCATCTTGTTGCTTTGATCCACAGTTTCTGATGGTCCCTGTGCAGATTGAGGAAGACATATTTCCCTGGAAGACTGTCACTTTATAAAATAAGGAGAACTCACAAACTGAATGATCACCACGCGCCAGGCACTGTCCCAAGTGTTTACGTGTATTAACTCATTAATCCCCACACTAATTCTATGAAGCAGTGACCACTCTCCTCATGTTCAGAAGGGAAAACTGTGCCGCTATCATGCTCTGACCCCAGCTCTACAATACTTCACAGATGAAGTGTCTCTGTGCAGATTGTTCAGCCCTTGGAAATTTGAAATATCTAATTTTTACTATTTTACGTTCCAAAATAGTATCTAAAACCCTACTACAGTTAAAAAAAATAAAGGAGAAAAAAAATATTTTAATAAATAAATAAAAGAGGAACTAGAAGCTAATTTATATATATATATATATATATCTTTTTTTTTTTTTTTCTTCTTCTAAAGGAGGGAATGAGCTAATCTTCATCAGGGTGGGGAAAGAAAAAAAAAAGTCTCTCCAGAATAATTAAGGATTTCTCTGCATGCCTCGAATTCAGCTTTACCAAAGCTCTAAGTTTCTCCAATGATAACTGTCTCTTCCCGTCCCTTCTGGTATTCGGTGGACATGGGAGNTATATATATATATATATATCTTTTTTTTTTTTTTTTTTTTCTTCTAAAGGAGGGAATGAGCTAATCTTCATCAGGGTGGGGAAAGAAAAAAAAAAGTCTCTCCAGAATAATTAAGGATTTCTCTGCATGCCTCGAATTCAGCTTTACCAAAGCTCTAAGTTTCTCCAATGATAACTGTCTCTTCCCGTCCCTTCTGGTATTCGGTGGACATGGGAGAGTGTCTTTTTCAAGTCTCTCTGTCTCCCACACCCAGTCAATCCCTGGTACTTAATAAGCAGTCACTTGATACATTGGGGCAAAGATATTAACAACTCAGCATCGTGATTAACCGCAGACAGGTGAAATGACTTGCCTCAAGTCATCACAGGGCTAGTAAGGTGCAGGGTTGGAATGCAAACACAAATTTGATTTTGAAAATCTGCTCTGTTTCCACAAAGAAGACAATCCCTAAGTGCCCTCTTATGTATTTTTCGTGTGAGTGTTCATACATGTACATACACTATAGCATTTATTTTTTAGATATTTATCAAGTGCTTATTACCAGGTATTGTGCTCAGCACCCCACATACATCATGTCATTTAATTTTCACAATGATCCCATGAGGCTTGGTGATATTATTACAGCCTTTGACAGATGGGGAACTGAGACTTCACAGGACAAGTTAACTTGTACACTGGCCTGAGTAAGACGTTTCTAAATGCAAATCCTGGGTCCCCCTGTGTGCCCTTGCATAGGCCTTGAGGGTGGTGGAGGAGGGCATGCCACCACCCATCCTGCTTCACATAGCATCTGGTGCTTCCCTGGGTCCCTCAGCCTTTCCTGACCACACCTGAATCTTGCCAAGATCCGGAGGGTTCCACCTATGAAACTCAATAACTCATCCACAGCCTCCACATCATCCAACATGACTCACTGTCCTGCTGCCAAGCGTGAACACTCCGTTTTTAAGCTCCGGTTCCTCAGCTTACCTGTTTCCTCATACTCCAGCTCCCTCGGGGGCTCGTTTTCTTACCCGCATGCATACTAAGTTGCTTCAGTCATATCCATGTCTTTGCAACTCTGGAGTGTAGCTCACCAGGCTCCTCTGTCCATTGGCTTTTCCAGGCATGATTACAAATGCCATGCCCTCCTCCAGGGGATCTTCCCGACCCAGGAACTGAACCCACGTCTCTTAGGTCTCCTGCAGTCTCAGCTGGGCTCTTTACCACTAGTGCTGCCCGGGAGATCCCATTTTCTTACGTCTCTAATTTAAACCTCCCTCTCGACTGACCCATCACCACCACTCATGCCCTCCAAGTTCCCAAACTTAGCTCACTTCCCTTCCCTCGTGGTCCCATACTTGGTCAGTGTCATGCTGTGATTTACAAGAAATACATATTTGGTCACTCAGAGGACCAAAATCTTTGTCTCATATGTATTTGACCTTCATCTACAGTTGCTTTTCTGGCCCATAGATTCCCCAAATCCTTGAAATTTTCTAAGGGTTGAGAATGATCCAGGTGTCTTTTGTTATGTTAATGAAGCGTCTTTTGGAAAACAGTAAGGGTGGGGGTTGATTACCAATGGGACCACCCTGTGATTAACCTCCAGGGAGGGGGCTTGAGGTGAAATCAGTCGCCATGATTGGCCAAGGATTTGTCAACCATGTGTTTGTAACAGAGCCTCCATAAACCCCCTAAAAGGATAGCTTTGGGGCCCATATTTTTGGAGTTTCCACATGGAAACTCTGGGCCCCAAGCTCTATGAGGACAGACATTCCTTTGTCTGGAAAAGTGAAAGAAAATTGTGTCCAACTCTTTGCAACCCCATGGATGTAGCTTACCAGGCTCCTCGGTCCATGGGATTCTCCAGTCAAGAATACTGGAGTGAGGTACCATTCCCTTTTCCCCGGGATCTTCCTGACCCAGGGATCAAACCCTGGTCTCCTGCATTGCAAGTAGACTCTTTATCATCTGAGCCCCCAGGGGACCTCATCCTCTATACCTCTTCATCTAGCTGCTGATTCCTATTCTTTAATATCTTTTTATAACAAATCTACTGAGTAAATGTGTTGTCCTGAGTTTTGTGAGTCATTCTAGCAAATGAATTGAACCCAAGGAGGAAGCCATGGGAGCTTCTTATCTACAGTCCACTGATCAGAAGTACAGGTAACAACCTGGACTTGCATTTAGCATCCTGAGTTAGACAGGCTCATTGGAACCCCTGACTCAAAGCCAGAGAGTCAGGAGTGCAGGTGGCAACCTGGGTTTCACCACTGGTGTCTGAGGTGGCAGGAGGTCTTGTGAGACCGAGGCTTTCACGTGTGGAATCTGATTCTATGCCCGGGTAGATGGTGTCAGAATTGAGCTGAATTCCCAGTCACTGCTGGGGTCCAAGAATCGCTTGGTGGTGTGGGGAGCCCCTGCCACACACATGCACACATGTGCTGGAACTGGGCCCAGAAGCCCTGCTGGAGGAAGCACACACCCAAGCACCTTGGTGCCCAGAGAAATGAGTGCTCTTTGGTCTCAGTGTGGCCCTCAGCTCCCTCTCCCATTCCTCCAGAGCCCTTACCGTCTTCACCACTTTCCCTCAACCCTGAGTCCGCTTCTAGTTACCAGCCTTGCTGCCTCCTCCACAGCCAAGCTCCCCTAGATGATCTACACTCACTGTCTTCCATCACCTCCCTTAGTCAACCAATTCAATCACGCTGCCAGCCCTTCAGCCCCCTTAGACGCATCCTGGCCAGGTGTACCATCACGCCTCAAACAGCAACGCCAGCAGAGTACCTTTCCGTTCTCATCTGATTTGATTTCTCTGTGACATTTAGTGTTATCTACCATCCCCTTCTTGATGGTCCTGCTTTCTATGACATCACTCTGTTCTTGTTTTAATCTATTTATTATTTTAGTCAGCTGAGACTTCCCTAGCAGTTCAGTGGTTAAGACTACACGCTTCCAACGCAAGGGGTGCAGGATGCATCCTTGGTTGGGGAACTAAGATCCCACATGCTGGGTGGTACAGTAAAAAAAAAAATTTTTTTTTTCAAGTATTTTAGTCAACAAATTTCCCTACCTTGCGCTTGGCATTACAGTGTTAGGTGCTTGGGATACAAAGATCAAAAAGAGATGGTGACTGCCCTTAAGGGCTAAGAAGTTTGGTTCAGTTCAGTCACTCAGTCATGTCCGACTCTTTGCGACCCCATGGACTGCAGCACATCCAGCTTCCCTGTCCATTACCAACTCCCAAGCTTACTCAGATTCATGTCCATTAAGTCAGTGATCCCATCCGACCATCTCATCCTTTGCCTTCCCCTTCTCCTCCTGCTTCAATCTTTCCCAACATCAGAGTCTTTTCCAATAGGTCAATTCTTCACATCAGGTGGCCAAAGTATTGGAGTTTCAGCTTCAGCATCAGTCCTTCCAATGAACATCCAGGTCTGATTCCTTGAGGATTGACTGATTTGACCTCCTTGCAGTCCAAGGGACTCTCAAGACTCTTCTCCAACACCACAATTCAAAAGCATCAAATTTCCGGTGCTCAGCTTTCTTTATGGTCCAACTCTCACATCCATACATGACTACTAGAAAAACTATAGCTTTGACTAGATGGACCTTTGTGGGCAAAGTAATGTCTCTGCTTTTTAATATGCTGTCTAGGTTGGTCATAGCATTCCTTCCAAGGAGGAAGCATCTTTTAATTTCACGGCTGCAGTCACCATCTGCAGTGATTTTGGAGCCCAAGAAAATAAAGTCTGTCAATGTTTCCATTGTTTCCCCATCTATTTACCATGAAGTGCTGAGGGCAGATTGCCATGATCTTCGTTTTCTGAATGTTGAGCTTTAAGCCAGCTTTTTCACTCTCCTCTTTCACTTTCATCAAGAGGCTCTTTAGTTCCTCTTTTCCTTCTGCCATAGGGTGGTGTCATCTGCATATCTGAGGTTATTGATATCTCTCCTGGCAATCTTGACTCCAGTTTGTGCTTCATCCAGTCCAGGGTTTCTCATGATGTACTCTGCATAGAAGTTAAATAAGCAGGGTGACAATATACAGCCTTGACGTACTCCTTTCCCAATTTCAAACTAGTCCATTGTTCCATATCCGGTTTTAACTTTTGCTTCTTGACCTGTATACAGATTTCTCAAGAGGCAGGTAAGGTGGTCTGGTATTCCCATCTCTTGAAGAATTTTCCACAGTTTGTTGTAATCCAAACAGTCAAAGGCTTTGGCGTGGTCAATAAAGCAGAAGTAGATGTTTTTCTGGAATTCTCTTGCTTTTTCTATGATCCAACTGATGTTGGGAATTTGATCTCTGGTTTTCCTGCTTTTTCTAAATCCAGCTTTGACATCTGGAAGTTTTTGGTTCGTGTACTGTTGAAGCCTAACTTGGAGAATTTTGAGCATTACTTTGCTAGCGTGTGAGATGAGTTTGGTTAGATTCCTGGAAATTTTGTAACTTCTGCATTTGTTTTGCTGCCTCTTTTGTTTGTTTCTTAGTGTGGAAACCCCCTTTAACGGTGGTGCACTGGGAAAAGAGGAGGTTCAGTGGACTGCTTTGGGAGATCCTGGGGAGGTCAAAGGTAAGGGTCCTCCACCCATTTCCAGAGCTGTTGGGACAGGGAAAGAGATAAGCCAATAGCTGAAGTAGCAGCTGAGAAATATAGAAAGCTGGCATGAGAGAAAGGGGAGAAAGGACAGAAACACCAATCTGCATAAGAGTAGCTACAGGAATATAAATTGCAGAGGACTTCTCTGGCGGTCCAGCAGTTTAGGGGGCCTGGGTTCCACTACTGGCTGGGAAACTGAGATCCCACATGCCACAGCTATGACCCAGCAGAGCCAAAGAAATAAATAAATATTTTTAAAAGAAGCTCTGACTTAAAAAAAAAATAAAAATTAATAATTGTAAAAGCTCACATGAGTTCCTTGCCATCAAAAGCCACGTCTCTCCTACCTGTTTATTCCATCCCTGTTGCCACACTCCTATTCTAAGCTTTCTACAGTTCTGGCTTTCAAAGACTCTACATGACACCTCCCCTGAAGACACCTCTGGGCAGAAAGCAAGCCTTCGTCCTGGGCAAGGGGTCATGCACTTTGGGGTCATAGAATTAGTTTTCGCCTGAAATCATAAAGCCATAACTCGGGCTCAGGAAGCTGAATGGAATTGCTTGGATTGTGAGAGATTGAGATGTTTGGGAGAGTTGTCCTGGGTGTTGAAGGCTGAAGATATCCCCTGAAGTGTGCTCAGTAGGGTAGACTCCTCTTTCCCTGGGATTTCATCTGGAATGAGGTAGGGTTTATGAACCCTAGAGAGCAAGGTATACCTCTGAAACTTGATTACTTAACAAATTAGTTTCCTTTAAAAAAAGGATTTGTTTATTACTACTTTTTTCATGTATTTGGCTTCACCAGGTCTTAGTTGCAGCATGTGGGATCTAGCTCCCTAACCAGGGATCGAACCCAGGCCCACTGCATTGGGAGCACAGAGTCTCAGCCACTGGACCACCAGAGAAGCTCCTAGTTTCCATTTTTTCCCCCCTTCTCTTTGTGCTTAGTAAATTTTTTAATTTTATTTTATTTTTACTGGAATATAGTCTTTTTGTAATTTCTTGCAATATATTTATTTATCTAGTCTGTCCTGGGTTTTAGTTGCAGGATGCAGGATCTTTATTTATTTGTTTATTTATTTCTTTGGCTCTGCTGGGTCATAGCTGTGGCATGTGGGATCTTAGTTCCCCAACCAGGGATGGAACCTGGGCCCCCTAAACTACTGGACCGCCAGGGAAGTCCCCTGCAATTTATACTCCTTGTTGATGATGTTATATACAGTAGCATGTCTGTGTTAATCCCAAACTCCTGATTTATTCCTCCCCCATTAGTAAATTTTTCTTAAATGTATGTGTATTTGACCTATGCTAGGGGGAAGCAAAAGAAGGGACTTTTGACAGAGCTTTAAAAGGGAAGTAACCTACCTCTGAGGCTGATGTGGTGAAGGCGGTGGGGATGGGGGAATGACCACAACCCAAGTCAATCAGAAGTAAAGATCTGAGATGCCAGGGCTCTTCATACCAACCTTACACCCCTGGATTTTACTTCATTATAGAAGGTGGCCTCCCCTTACTTACAGGAGAATGAAATGGCAGACCACTGCAGTATTCTTGCCTGAAAAATCCCATGGACAGAGGAGCCTGGCAGGCTACAGTCCATGAGGTCACTAAGAGTCAGACACAACTGAGTGAACACAAAAACAGCCCCTTGCTTGCCCCTCTTGACTTGGGAGGCCTCTCTTACCCTGCCCTTCGGTTCACATCTCTATCTTTCCTAGGATGCCTCCCCTCCCTCTGCCAGCTAACTTCTAACCACTTGAACCCTGTTTTCCTCATATAGGCATCCTCTGCCAGTCCTACACACGTTAATGTTCACTTCTGGCTCTGCCCCATATGAGCATCCTTGACACGCTGATGTAAGTAATGTGTGTGCACGCGTGCTAAGTTGCTTCATGTCTGATCTTTGCATCCCATGGTCTGTAGCCCGCCAGCCTCCTCTGTCCATGGGACTCCCCAGGCAAGAATACTGAAGTGGGTGCCATCTCCTCCTCCAGGGGATCTTCCCGACCTAGAGACTGAACCTGCATCGTGTACGCCTGATCTCCAGTTATGTGGAGAACCCAGTCATGATGATGCCTTGTCTTTGGTATTGCTCCAGCTGACAAGCGCACAGCCAACTCCATCTGTACCAGGAGACTGAACTATTTCAATTTAAAAGACACAGAATGGAAGGGCCAAGAGGCAAGAGGAGGGCTTTACCTTCATTATTTTGACTGATATTCTACAGGGACAAGAAATTCCAAGCATAAGCGATGGGCTGGAAGGTCTTTTCCAACATCACGTTACCCTCCTTAATGAGGAAATACAAACCCCTCCTTGGCTTCCCTGGTGGCTCAGTGGTAAAGAACCCGCCTGCCAATGAGGAGGCACCAGTTCAATCCTTGGTCCGGGAAGATACCACATGCCATGGAGCAACTAAGCCCCAGTACCACTACTGCAGAGCCTAGAGAAGCTCCTGAAATGAGAAGCCTTCACACCACAGCTATGGAGTAGCTCCCACTCGCCACAGCTAGAGAAAAGCCTGAGCAATGGAGGCCCAGCACAGCAAAAAATAAGTAAATAAAATTATTTTTTTTTTAAATCCTCCTCATCCCTGAAGATCCATAAGTAAAAGCCTTCCCCGAACACACAGATTTCACACTAAACTCCCCCAAAGAGCTCACTCTCTTTACGAGCATAAACTTACTTCCCTCTTTGTTGATAAGTGTCTGGAAATATCATACAGAATCTCTTATGGGCCCAGCTCATCTCCATAAATCATTCAGGGGCCGAGGTCAGGAGAGGGTATTCTTTTGGTATTATTCCAGGCGACTGTACAGTTCAGGCCCCATTAATGAACACAAAAGGACATCCATAAAATATTCATAGGTTGTAGGACAAATACATCGACTCTGAGGGGACCCACTGCCTAAGGGATGAGATTTGTCAAATCCGTGGTTGCAGCCGTCTGTTCCCTTAAACTCAGAGGTTTCCACAGCTCATCAACAAATCTGATTTAGAATTTAAAGACTTTTTTTTTTTTAAGCCGCAAGATAAAGTTAGCTGCTGATGAATTATTTTGCCCAGGTCTCCCAGCCATAGCTCCAATACTTTGGCCACCTGATGCAAAAAGCAAACTCACTAGAAAAGACCCTGATCCTGGGAATCATTGAGGTCAGGAAGGGAAGGGTGTGACAGAGGATGAGATGACTGGACGGCATCATCAACTCACTGTACACGAGCTTGAGCAAACTCCTGGAGATGGTGAAGGACAGGGAAGCCTAATGTGCTGCAGTCGATGGAGCTGCAAAGAGTTGGACACGACTGAGCAACTGAACAGAACTAAGTCTGAGGGGCTTCCTAAGTGGCTCAGAGGTAAAGAATCCATCTGGCAATGCAGGATTCACGGGTTCAATTCCTGGGTCAGGAAGATCCCCTGCAGGAGGGCATGGCAACCCACTCCAGTATTCTTGCCTNGTTGGACACGACTGAGCAACTGAACAGAACTAAGTCTGAGGGGCTTCCTAAGTGGCTCAGAGGTAAAGAATCCATCTGGCAATGCAGGATTCACGGGTTCAATTCCTGGGTCAGGAAGATCCCCTGCAGGAGGGCATGGCAACCCACTCCAGTATTCTTGCCTGGAAAACTCCATGGACAGAGGAGCCTGGTGAGCTACAGTCCATAGGGTCGCAAAGGAGTCAGACACAACTGAAGTGACTAAACAATGAGAACAAGAATGCCCCACCCTGAGGAAAAGCAGCCTGACTTCTTGTGGGGAGGGCCACCCGGAGAAGAAGCAAAGCCTCCCAGGAGAAACACTGGATGAGGTTAGACACACAACAAAAGAAATCCCCCAGAAAAGCACCTGGGAAGGAATCCCTGCTGTGAAAGACACTCTCCCCGCTTCTTAAACTAGATGGACAACGGGAATTTGCTGTGTCCCAGGAGACTCAAACAGGGGCTCTGTATCAACCTAGATACAATGGGGAGGAAGATGGGAGGGAGTTTCACAAGGGAGGGGACATGTGTATGCTGCTGCTGCTGCTGATACCTATGCCTAATTCACGTCCAGGTTTGACAGAAAACAACAAAATTCTGTAAAGCAATTATCCTTCAATTAAAAAATAAATAAATTTTTTTCCTGACTTCTTGTGGGGAGGGCCACCCGGAGAAGAAGCAAAGCCTCCCAGGAGAAACACTGGATGAGGTTAGACACACAACAAAAGAAATCCCCCAGAAAAGCACCTGGGAAAGAATCCCTGCTGTGAAAGACACTCTCCCCGCTTCTTAAACTAGATGGACAACGGGAATTTGCTGTGTCCCAGGAGACTCAAACAGGGGCTCTGTATCAACCTAGATACAATGGGGAGGAAGATGGGAGGGAGTTTCACAAGGGAGGGGACATGTGTATGCTGCTGCTGCTGCTGATACCTATGCCTAATTCACGTCCAGGTTTGACAGAAAACAACAAAATTCTGTAAAGCAATTATCCTTCAATTAAAAAATAAATAAATTTTTTTAAAAATCAAAATTTGATGGCATATGTAATCAACGCAAAGTACCTGCCTGATAAGGAATCATACTCTGCATTTCCAGGTTAGAATTTACTGGAAAATAATGATGCTGTTCCAGTGGAAGGAAAAAACTGTCCATCAAATTCCTCCGTGGATACAGCAGGGAATTAAGACCTTGTTTTCCCAGGGAAGTGGCAGCTGCAGGTGGCTGGGGTGGAGGCCTGAGAGGAGAGAGAAGGCGCATTCTGAGTCATCCCGGATTCCGATCTAGGAGGTGTCACCGCTGTAAAAAGCATGAAGGCGGGGAGAGGAGGGGAGTGCCAATAATGCTGGCAGGAAGAGAGGGCAGAGGAAATGGCCCCTGGCCGGGATTCATGCCTCTGTGGTATGAATCTTCTAGACACCGGGCACGAAGGGGTTAAAGTGAAACCCAGGGCAGCTGCAGCTGCCAGGGGCTTGGCAATAGAAGGATCCTGGAGTACATTTTCCTGTGCCACTGAGGAAGGCTTTTCTCTCAGATGGGACTCAGTCTGGAAGCTGTTCTATCCACTAGAAAGCCAGAGGCTATAACCCCACCCACCCCCACCTCCCCAAGGGCCACAGTGCAACTCAGGGGCAGCTGAACAAGGCCCAGGACAGAGCAGGGCAGCTGTGAGCATCTTGCAGTTTGGTACCACCTATGGAGGTGAGTAAAACTGCCTTAGAGAATGAGGGGACACGTGTATACATATAGCTGATTCATTTTGCTGTACAGCAGAAACTAACAGCATTGTATTAATAAAGCAGCTATACTCCAATAATGAAAATTTTTAAAAAACTTAAAAACAAAAAACTCACAAAAAACCAAAATTTGTAAATGGTCTCAAAAGGAAAAAGGAATAGAGAACGATGTAGCCATCCTTCATCAGTATAACTTCCAGACTCCAGACACATTCAAGGCTGTAAAAACCTGAGAAATTAAGAGAAGAAAAAGAGCGCATATTTAGCTGAGCTCAAGCACAGAAAAGCTGTCAGTAATAGTGAAAGCGCTGAGAAACTTGTTCCAGGGCTGGAGGCAAAACTGGGGTCTCTGCTACACCAAAGCCCTGCTCTCCTTTAAGAAGAAAATAAAACCGGGTAGTTCAGAAAACAAATATTTCTTAAGCATGCCCGAAGAGCTCACCAAAAAGGGAAAGAAACAGCAACAAACTGGAAAGTTTTGGCAATATGTGATAGTAACATAGAACTTTAGTTCTAAAGAACACTTATTAAAATATATATATATATATACACAAATAAAGAGACCGATCGAAGGTAACAGGCTATTTCCTAAGAAAGAAATGTGAACAATGCCTAAGACATGCAAATGTAATACTTTTTAAACAAAGAGTGAAAATACAATAGGACTGATTCAACAAATGTCAGCTTGTATTTAAGAAAAAAGCTCAAAGACATGGTTCTTTCTCTCCCAAAGTACCATAGGATATTTTTACTCTTTGCACTTTACACTGAATAGTTACTCAGTCGTGTCTGACTCTTTATGAACCTATGGACTATAATCCCGCCAGTGTGCTCTGTCAATGGAATTTTCCAGGCAAGAATGGAGTGGATAGCCATTCCCTTCTCCAGGGGATCTTCCTGACCCAGGGATTGAACCTGGGTCTCCTGCATTGCAGACACATTCTTTACTGTCTGAGCCACCAGGGAAGGCACACACTGCCTGCCCCCACCCCCCAACCGCTTTTTCACTCTTAGTTTCCTTTTTTCAATAACCTAGAGCCTTCACTTTTCTCTTTCATGCATTGGAGAAGGAAATGGCAACCCACTCCATTGTTCTTGCCTTGAGAATCGCGGGGATGGGGGAGCCTGGTGGGAGGCCGTCTATGGGGTCGCACAGAGTCAGACGGGACTGAAGCGACTTAGCAGCAGCAGCAGCAGCAGAGCCTCCTTCTTTGCTTTTGTGTAGTGACACACTGAATATACTCAAACGTGCAGCTTAGTTGATTCTTACCATGCACCCATGACACGAATATCTACTGTCAGTCTTATGTGATGACAACAAGCTATCTATGCTCTCAAAAAAGCATTTGACATAGAATATGTAGGATTTTACTTACTAGTAACAGCAGGGTTTTAAACTTGTGGGAATTTGTTTCTAGCTTTCTAAAGATGTTCATCAACTTTGTATTTACAAGCTTGTTTCAGTAGGTCAGCTGATTATCAATAATGTCCTTTACACCTATAAATTAATCTTTAAAATTGTCTTTATTTTTTGGTAAAGGGAAAGAAACAGCAACAAACTGGAAAGTTTTGGCAATATGTGATAGTAACATAGAACTTTAGTTCTAAAGAACACTTATTAAAATATATATATATATATACACAAATAAAGAGACCGATCGAAGGTAACAGGCTATTTCCTAAGAAAGAAATGTGAACAATGCCTAAGACATGCAAATGTAATACTTTTTAAACAAAGAGTGAAAATACAATAGGACTGATTCAACAAATGTCAGCTTGTATTTAAGAAAAAAGCTCAAAGACATGGTTCTTTCTCTCCCAAAGTACCATAGGATATTTTTACTCTTTGCACTTTACACTGAATAGTCACTCAGTCGTGTCTGACTCTTTATGAACCTATGGACTATAATCCCGCCAGTGTGCTCTGTCAATGGAATTTTCCAGGCAAGAATGGAGTGGATAGCCATTCCCTTCTCCAGGGGATCTTCCTGACCCAGGGATTGAACCTGGGTCTCCTGCATTGCAGACACATTCTTTACTGTCTGAGCCACCAGGGAAGGCACACACTGCCTGCCCCCACCCCCCAACCGCTTTTTCACTCTTAGTTTCCTTTTTTCAATAACCTAGAGCCTTCACTTTTCTCTTTCATGCATTGGAGAAGGAAATGGCAACCCACTCCATTGTTCTTGCCTTGAGAATCGCGGGGATGGGGGAGCCTGGTGGGAGGCCGTCTATGGGGTCGCACAGAGTCAGACGGGACTGAAGCGACTTAGCAGCAGCAGCAGCAGCAGAGCCTCCTTCTTTGCTTTTGTGTAGTGACACACTGAATATACTCAAACGTGCAGCTTAGTTGATTCTTACCATGCACCCATGACACGAATATCTACTGTCAGTCTTATGTGATGACAACAAGCTATCTATCCTCTCAAAAAAGCATTTGACATAGAATATGTAGGATTTTACTTACTAGTAACAGCAGGGTTTTAAACTTGTGGGAATTTGTTTCTAGCTTTCTAAAGATGTTCATCAACTTTGTATTTACAAGCTTGTTTCAGTAGGTCAGCTGATTATCAATAATGTCCTTTACACCTATAAATTAATCTTTAAAATTGTCTTTATTTTTTGGTCTGTATCGGGTCTCACTTGTAGCATGGGAATATTTTAATTCCGGCAACGTGAACTCTTAGTTTCGGCATGTGGGATCTACTTCCCTGACCAGGGATTGAACCCAGGCCCCCTGCATTAGGATCATGGAGTCTTAGCCTCTGGACCACCAGGGAAGTCCCTATAAATTCATCTTACAGACTGTCCATATCAAAAATGTCCATCATTTGTGAACACTCTAAAACACCTTGGATGACATCATGAGCTAAACTTCTCTCAGGGAAAGTACTGTTAGAGCATGGATGTAGTCTGAACTTGTGAAATCAGAATTTGACTCCAAATAAATCACAGCTTTAGGGAAGAAATGAGAAAGTCCAGTTTAATTTGGTAGCCCTTTTTGGGGGACATGCTTTCTTTTGTGAGTTCTGAAGCAGTCTTAATTCCACAACATTTCTTATGGAACTTTTTGTCAGCCCTCACATCACACCAAACAACTCAAGTGGGCTCAGTCCATCCTTGGCTGGGCTCCTTATGGCTTCTTCAAAGATCATCAGATCGATTCTCCTGGTGGCTCAGTGGTAAAGAAGCTGCCTGCCAGTGCAGGAAACATGGGTTTGACCCCCGATTCAGGAAGGTCCCACATACCTCAGAACATACGCCACAGCTGAGCCAGTGCTCTCGAGCCCAGTGAGTGAAGTCCTGAGGCCTTGCACCCTAGAGCTCCCGCTCTGAAACAAGAGAAGCCTCCACAATGGGAAGCCCGAGTACCACAAGCAGAGAGCAGCCGCCGCTCACAACTGGAGAAAAACCCTCAAGCAAAGATCCAGGCAGCCAGAAATAAATGAATAAATAAAATCATTAAAAAAAAACAAACCCATCAAACACTTTTGGAGAAACAGCATAGAAATCTCTGCTTTACAGTCCTTTTTCCCTTTCATATCCCCATTGTATTTTCAAATTAGAGGACAGCCTCTTGGCCCTCATTTTGAAAATATAACTTTACGGACAATATTTAAGATCTTTTCTATAGCTAGCAGCAAAGATAGCCTATGTCTGAGACACGTGTCATATGTCTAAGAAAGTGATCTCTTTCCATTTCTAAAAGTCAACTATCTCATTAAGTAATTCTGCAGTTTTCAGGAAACTGAAAAGTGACTACAACTTTCATAATGAAAACCTTAACTTCACAAGTGAGCAAATCATATTTCTCTTTAGCGGTGTGGTGCATAAGGTATGCAAAACATTCAGCAGGAAAGATCTTTTTTCATTATCTGTGGTTTAAAACAAATGTGTTGACCGAATCTGTCAAAATTTACGTTTGGACTGTTCCCATAGGCAGATAGATAAGCAAGGTCTAGTTTGCAGTTGAATAATATATCAACAAGCTTTTGTTTTATGTTTTTTATAGTTTCATGTAAATCTTCATAAAAATCAAGAACATGTGAGATTCTGTTTTTCACATCAAAGTACCTAAGAATATATTGTTAGACTCACATCCAATTGGGGATGTGACTGGCGATGGAAGTACAGTCCGATGCTCTACAGAGCAATATTGCATCGAAACATGGAATATTAGATCCATGAATCAAGATAAATTAGAAGTAGTCAAACAGGAGATGGCAAGAGTGAACATCAACATTTTAGGAATCAGTGAACTAAAATGGACTGGAATGGACGAATTTAACTCAGATGACCATTTTATCTACTACTGTTGGCAAGAATCCCTTAGAAGAAATGGAGTAGTCCTCATAGTCAACAANTTAGTAATTTTACCATACAATACAACATGAGTAGATTTATTACTCATTTGATAATCTTTTCATGTAATTAAATCAACCAAATAAACTCAGTTTAATATCTCTCTTTGGGATGTTTCAGGGGCCCTCTGAAGCACCCCAAAGTTAGCTAGAGGTCAAAAGAACTTCAAAATAATTCAATTTAGGAAGTTTTATCAAAAAGATCAATTAAAAGGGTTTAGAACATTTGGTCAGATTTAGTCAATGTCGATGGGTGTATCATTTAGCTTGTTGATATGTCAAGATGGGCATATATACAGAGGCTCAAGGTCTAGTGAAAGTCGACTCTGCCATCTTGGACCTAACCAGTTTTGGCTCTAACCAGTTTTTCTATGGCTGTGTCATTCCTAACAAAATTATTTATCTAACTAATTGTAATCCACTTTTTAAAAATTCTGATCATGCATAACTCTTTCTAGTATTTTTCCATACCTTTTTTTTTTTTGACTGAAAACACATTTCCTACTTTCATTTAGCAACCAAGAACTAACATTTATATTAACATTTTATAGACTGGTGAGCATAAATACAAATGATAATTTCTAAAACCCTTGCTTTCTTAAAACATTTTAGGATAGCACCAAACATTATTCATTTATAATCCCAAATCTCTTTAGTTTTTCTGTAAAAGGAAATCAGTGTTTAGTAGTAAATGTTTCAAAAACTTATTTTATCTGGAAATGACCTAATTATTCAATAGACTTCCAACACTTAGTTTAGCACAACCCTTAGAAATTCATTTTACCCCAATCTGGAGAGACTATTTTAGACAGATACTCCTAAAGCATAATTATTCATAATAGAGCTTATCTAAAAGCTCATATCTTATTTACATTTTTTTAGAAGTTTCTTATTTGTCTTTGTTGACAAACTTGTAACAGATATGATAATATTTAACTTATATTAAACCTAGTTTCAATGAAAATATTTTACTTAATGTTAATTACTCTAAAGCATGCCTATATTATATAGATATTATATTAAACCTAGGTTCAATGAAAATATTTTACTTAATGTTAATTACTCTAAGTCATGTCTATATTAAATAGGTTAACAAATAAACATTAATATCAGGTATTAATGGAGAAGGAAATGGCAACCCACTTCAGTGTTCTTGCCTGGAGAATCCCAGGGACAGGGGAGCCTGATGGGCTGCCATCTATGGGGTCACAC
Organism: Oreotragus oreotragus; assembly: GCA_006410675.1. Lineage (NCBI taxonomy): Eukaryota > Metazoa > Chordata > Mammalia > Artiodactyla > Bovidae > Oreotragus > Oreotragus oreotragus. The sequence continues at coordinate 428,736 of SJYX01003616.1, read as the reverse complement.
AGAGTCAGACACATCTGAAGTGACTTAGCAATCAGGTATTAAATACTGAATATTTACCAGTTCACGTGAATCTGGAATTTATTGTTTAATTTATAATTATTTGATTTGTAAGTGCTTACCTTTCTTTAAGCCAATTAAATAAAGCTCATTTACAAATTAACCTCAAAAATATTACCCGGACACAATGACATACCAAGACATATTTAGACAGACACAGTGCAAGATCTAGCTTCATTTTCTAAGTTTAGTCATGAACTAGATATTACAATATAAAATTTACTAGTTTATAAAAAACAGTTGGAATAAATAAAATTCTTAAAAGCTTTTTCCCATTTTGCCTGAGTCTCAGCAGTTAGAGATGGTCTAGATAGGTGTTTCTAAGAGCCCTGGTCTCAAGGCACAGGGAAAGAAAATCAAGTTCTAACAAAATGGCAACAGGTCTAAACCAAATGGTGGCCAGACAAAGCAAAATGGTCATCAAAAATCACAACACAGAACACAGAGTTAAAACACACATATAGTCCTGGCAGTCCTCATCAGACATTACCTTAAATACAAGAACACAGTCTCTCAGAAAACCTATGAAGTGAAGTGAAGTCGCTCAGTCATGTCCGACTCTTTGCGACCCCATGGACTGTAGCCTACTAGGCTCTTCTGTCCATGGGATTTTCCAGGCAATAGCCCTGGAGTGGATTGCCATTTCCTTCTCCAGGGGATCTTCCCAACCCAGGGATCGAACCCGGGTCTCCTGCATTGTAGACAGATGCTTTACCATCTGAGCCACCAGGGAAGTCCCAGAAAACCTATAGAGATACAGAACTTCAGATCCAAGTACTAACAGTAAATGAAAATATCTCAGGTCTTCAAAGATTTCAAAGGGAGGAAAGGAAGCCAGGTTAAAAGAATAAAGGGGAGGAGGTGGGAGAGGGGGACAAATGGGGTGGCCTTACAGACATCTCCTGCCACTTGCAGATACCCAGGCATTATGGGACTTTACCCTGGGCCTCCAGAGAAGGGAGGACTGAAACTCGGCCCTACCAGAAATCAGACCAGACCAGAACCAGAATTTGAGTTCTCTGCCAAGAGGAGGTGATCAGTCTCCAATCCTCAGCTCAGGCTAAGGCCCTTTGACCAGATTCCTGTGTCTAGGACTGGGGGACTAGAAAATCAGGGAAGGATAGAAAGGGTTAAGGAGAGGAGAGAAAGAAGGGGAGAGAGGTCAATAAAGTCCCTTGTTCCTTACCGGTTGGAGCACTCTGGCCAGTTGTCTGCGTCAGGAGGAGACCAGGGACAAATGGGTCACAGTTTCAGCCACTAGGTCTGGTCCGTTGGCAGGCAAGTGGGCCCCTGAGTACTCCGAGTGGTCAGGATGTCAGTCTCAGCGAAGAAGAGTCCCACCAGAGTCACCATTTGTTGCAGGAAAGGGGACCCCTTCCAGGGCCCAAAATTGGGCTCTCATCTAACACTCAGAAATGAATTGTCCGAGGAGACACATGTGCTGACAAAGAAGAGATTTTATTGGGAAAGGGCACCAGGGTGGAGAGCAGTAGGATAAGGGAACCCAGGAGAACTGCTGTGTCTCATGGTTTGTAGTCTCAGGTTTTATGGTGATGGGATTAGTTTATGGGTTGTCCTTAGCCAATCATTCTGACTCAGAGTTTTTCCTGGTGGTGCACACCTTATTCAGCAAAGATGGATGCCAAAGAGAAGGGTTCTGGGAGGTGGGTGGACAGGTGGTGTCTCCTTTTGACCTTTCCCAAACTCTTCTGGCTGGTGCAAGCTTATTAGTTCCCTGTTTCTTACCAGGACCTCCTGTCATAAAACAACTTATGCAAATGGTTACTATGGTGCCTGGCCAGGGTGGGTGGTTTCAATCAGTGTGCTTCCCCTAACACAATACGGAGGGGATATATGTATAAATATAGTTGACTCACTTCTTTGTACAGCAAAAAGTAACACAATATTGTTAAACAATATTGTAACACAATATTGTTAACACAAAGCATATACACCTCAATAAAAATAAATAAATTTTTTTAAAGAAAAAAGAACACAAGGAAACATTGGGGGATGATCAATGTAACTGTCTTGATTGTGGTAATGATGTCTCAGGTACAATATGTCAGAAGCTGTTAAATTGTATGCCTCTGAAAAAGTATAGTATAGTTTATTGTATGCCAGCTATAAAGGTCCATCTAGTCAAGGCTATGGTTTTTCCGGTGGTCATGTATGAATGTGAGAGTTGGACTGTGAAGAAAGCTGAGCGCTGAAGAATTGATGCTTTTGAACTGTGGTGTTGGAGAAGACTCTTGAAAGTCCCTTGAACTGCTAGGAGATCCAACCAGTCCATTCTGAAGGAGATCAGCCCTGGGATTTCTTTGGAAGGAATGATGCTAAAGCTGAAACTCTAGTATTTTGGCCACCTCATGTGAAGAGTTGACTTATTGGAAAAGACTCTGATGCTTGGAGGGATTGGGGGCAGGAGGAGAAGGGGACAACAGAGGATGAGATGGCTGGATGGCATCACTGACTCTATGGACGTGAGTCTGAGTGAATTCCAGGAGTTGGTGATGGACAGGGATGCCTGGCATGCTGCGATTCATGGGGTCGCAAAGAGTTGGACACGACTGAGCTACTGAACTGAACTGATGCAGAAAAGATAAAGGAAAACAGTGAGCTACAGATCACAGTCATTATTGACTGAGTCAAAAGCTGATCTGACACTATCCAGAAGACTCACAAATTTCTGCTGCCTAGGACCAGCTCACAGACACCACTCTCCCTGAAATCCACTTTTCTGTTCTTATGAGTCTGCTTTGTTCCTCACAGCCACATGTAATCTTATAATAAGATTATCCATAATCTAGAAGAAAAGCAAAGAAAATTAAAATGAAAACAACGAGAATTAGAAGACAAGCTACAGATTGGGATACAATATGTATCTGTGCAAAAGAGACATCTGATAAAGGACTGGCATCCAAAGTATACAAAGAATACTTACTACTCAACAATAAGAAAATAACTCAATTAAAAGATGGGCTAAAGGCCTTAGCAGACACCAACACACCTCATAGGATGGCCAACACCCAGAACACTGATAAAACTGAATGCTTGCAAGGATGTAGAGCGACAGGAGTTCTCGTTCACTGCTGGTGGAAATGCAAAATAATACAGCCAAGAAAGTTTAGTGGTTTCTTATAAATTAAACATAATCTTTAGTATATGTGCTGCCGAAAAGAGCACTGGATTAAACATACTCTTAAGATATGATCTAGCAATCATGCACCATGGTATCTGCCCAAAGGAGTTGAGAGCTTCTGTGTGTGTGTGAGTCACTTAGTCATGTCCAACTCTTTGAGAGTCCATGGGCTGTAGCACATCAGGCTCCTCTGTCCATGGGGATTCTCCAAGCAAGAATACTGGAGTAGGTTGCCATTCCTTTCTCCAGGGGACCATTGCTTGCATTGCAGGTGGATCCTTTACCCTCTGAGCCACTGGGGAAGCCCCATCGAGAGCTTATGTCCACACCAAAATATGCACACAGATGTTTATAGCAGCTTTATTCATAATTGCCAAAGTTTGGAAGAAGCCAGTATGTCCTTCAGTAGGTAAATAGATAAAGAAGCTGTGATATATCCAGGCAATAGAATATTAATTCATTTCTAACAAGAAATGACCTATCAAATCCTGAAAAAAACATGGAAGGACCTCCTTAAATGCATATTATTATATTAAGTGAAAGAAGCCAATCTGAAAAAGGCTACATACTGTTTTCAAATATATGACATTCTGGAAAAGGCAAAAGTATGGAGATAATAAAAAGATCACTGTTTTCCAGGGGTTAAAAGCACAGGGAAAGATGATTGACTAGGTGAGGACACACAGAGGATATGTAGGGCAGTGAAAGGATTCTGTATGGTTCTATAATGGTGGATACATGACATTGTACATTTGTCCAAACCCACTGAATGTACAACAGCAAGACTTAACCCTGATGTAAACTATGAACATTAGGTGAGAATAATGGGTCGATGTAGGTTCATCAGTTGTAACAAGTGTACCACTCGGGTGGGGGAGACTGATAAAGGGGGGAACTATGCACAACTAAGATCATGGCATCCGGTCCCATCACTTCATTGTGATTAGATGGGGAAACAGTGGAAACAGTGTCAGACTTTATTTTGGGGGGCTCCAAAATCACTGCAGATGGTCACTGCAGCCATGAAATTAAAAGACGCTTACTCCTTGGAAGACAAGTTATGACCAACCTAGACAGTATATTAAGAAGCAGAGACATTACTTTGCCAACAAAGGTCCATTTAGTCAAGGCTATGGTTTTTCCAGTAGTCACGTATGGATGTGAGAGTTGGACTGTGAAGAAAGCTGAGCACTGAAGAATTGATGCTTTTGAATTGTGGTGTTGGGGAAGACTCTTGAGAGTCCCTTGGACTTCAAGGAGATCCAACCAGTCCATCCTAACGGGGATCAGTCCTGAATATTCATTGGAAGGACTGATGTTGAAGCTGAAGCTCCAATACTTTGGCCACCTGATGTGAAGAAATGACTCATTTGAAAAAAACCTGATGCTGGGAAAGATTGAAGGTGGGAAGAGAAGGGGACGACAGAGTATGAGATGGTTGAATGGATAACTCAATGGACAAGAGTTTAAGTAAACTCTGGGAGTTGGTGATGGACAGGGAAGCCTGGCATGCTGCAGTCCCATGGGATCATAAAGAGTTGGCCACGACTGAGTGACTGAACTGAACTGATGTGGTGACAGGGTCTACATGAAAAATCTCTGTAATTTTCTGTCAATTTTGTGGTGAACCTAAAGCTGCTTCAAAAATATAAAGCCCTTAACAAAAGCAAAAAAAAATATTAGTTGTATTTTAAAAATTAATAGTAGCATATATTCCAATTTGGGACATGATAAAGGTAGAAACATCCAATCTATAGGAGACAGATTAGTCAACAAACACTAAAACAAAGGAAAATTTTAAGTAGGAAATCAGTTTTGATATATTTTTAATATTTTCTATGCAAATCATATATAACTCCTATAAACAAAAAAAAGAAGTATTTTAAATATTTTGTCTAATCATTGAGTTATTTTCTTTCTGATTCTGTCCTATTATCACCATGTTTCAGTGTAACCCTACATGTCCATACTCAAGCTTGTTGAGTACTCTAATAATTTCTTGTAAAAATTAAGAGGATATGTGTTTCAATTTTCAGTTATCTCATTTTTTATTCTAGTGAATTAAATATTCTCTCCCTCAAATATTAAGATTTAACAATCATTATATTTTGTATTTATGGAATTTAAAAACTTTTTCTAATGATAGTTCTTTTAATGTTTTCAAAATCTTTTGTGTAAGAATTTTAGAGACTCTAATATGTAGTACCATGAAATGTACTAGAGGAATAGAAAAATAATATATGTTCTCATGCCAAATTCTAGTGAAGAAAGCAGCTATATTCACAAATACCTATAATATAGCACTGAAATAGAAATGACTACTGGATCTGAAGATTTGACCTTAGGATTTTAGAGATTTTTGGTGGTACACTAGCAAGCTAGCCAGCAATCAATTCCTTATGTGCTCTCCACAGTCTGGACCCCTCAGAGAGGGGTTTAAAAAATGATAATAGTAAAAATATATCTAAGAATTTCTCTGGAGCTGTTGCAGGCAGTGTGGGGTCAGTTCAGTTTCAGATAGTTCCTTGAGCCAGCTTATACTTCTCAAGATCTATAGGCCCCTTCCAATGTAGTCAGTGCTAACTGCAGGGTTTTAATCTGTTGCACCTGTCACTTCCAAAGCAGTTCCCTCTGTTTACTTTAGCTTCTTCTGTTTGCTGGTCTCTTTAGTGTCTAATTTCTGCCCTTACACAAGAGGGCGAAGATGATTACTTATTTAAGTTCACTTGTTCAGTCGTGCTGTGTGGAGGGAAGAACACTGCAAACAAATATCACTGGCATGTGTGGGGAGTGCTCGCAGTGTCTCGGCCACACTGGGTTTGTCCCTGCTCATGGTATGTGCACTTTCCCAGTCTACAATTCTCAGGCTCTAGGTTGCTTTGCCAGGAAACTGTCTGATGCTGGCCCTGGGTTGCATGCACTTTCCACATCTAAGCTACTCATGTTCAGGATCTTGGGTACTCTACATAGGCACAGACTTGGTTGGGCCTGCGTTTTGTGCCCTTCCCAGGTCCGAGCAGCTCAGGTGACCAGGTGCTTGGGGAGCACAGTCTCCTCAGGTGGGGAGTGCATCTGATCACCTCCCGGGTCCCATCCATTAGGTGTCCTGGGTTACAGCTGGAGCGCCCATCTCAGGTGTGCTGTGTGTCTCTTCTGGGGGGCTGATCTCTGGCTGTGACTCTCCCGGCGGATGTCAACTGTCCAGAATCCGAAGAATTCTTGGTTAGCAACTGGGAGCTTGCTTGCAGTTTGGTAGAGGATGTCTCTGTGGGGCCGAGATTGCCCCTTTCCTGCTCTCTCCACCCCCCCACCGCCACTTGCCTCCCTGTCTCTGGTGGGGGAAGGGCCAGTCCTCAGCCAGCTAGCTCTCCTCTGGTATTCGCTCATTCCTTTTTTTTTTTTTTTTTGTGAGTGGGCCTGGCAGTGCCTTAGGTTAGGGCTTTTCACGGGATAGTTCTCTCTCTCTCTCTTGCTTTAATTTTTTTTTTCTCTCTCTCTCTGTCTATCCCACAGTTTGGGTTGCTTTCTCACATTAGTTCCCTCAGATTACCCTCAAGGCATTCATGCCCAGTCCTTACCCTAATCAATGCAGCCTGTGCCTCCCTGTTCAGCCCCCGCTTGCTCTTGGCAGATGTGAGCAATGGGAGTTGCTGTTAGGCATGGAATCTGTGGGTTTTATTTATTTATTTGTTTGTTTTTCCTCCTGGTTATGTTGCCCTCTGAGATTCCAAAACTTCCCACAGACCCTCCAGTGAGAGTGTTTCCTGGTATTTGGAAACTTCTCCTCTTTTAAGACTCCCTTCCCAGGATGGATCTCCATCCCTCCCTCTTTTGTCTCTCTTTTTATCTTTTATCCTACCTCCTCTTGAAGACAATGGGCTGCCTTTCTGGGTGCCTGATGTCCTCTGCCAGCATTCAGAAGTTGTTTTGTAGAATTTGCTCAGCATCCAAATGTTCTTTCGATGAGTTTGTGGAGGAGAAGGTGGTATCCCCGTTCTATTCCTCTGCACAGTGAGAGTGTTTCCTGGTATTTGGAAACTTCTCCTCTTTTAAGACTCCCTTCCCAGGATGGATCTCCATCCCTCCCTCTTTTGTCTCTCTTTTTATCTTTTATCCTACCTCCTCTTGAAGACAATGGGCTGCCTTTCTGGGTGCCTGATGTCCTCTGCCAGCATTCAGAAGTTGTTTTGTAGAATTTGCTCAGCATCCAAATGTTCTTTCGATGAGTTTGTGGAGGAGAAGGTGGTATCCCCGTTCTATTCCTCTGCAATCTTAGGACCGGCCCTCTAATTTTCATTTCACAGTTCAGATTTTAATTTTAATGAAGTCTAGCTTATCAGTTGTTTGTTTTATGGATCCTATCTTTGTTGTATCTTCAAAGTCACTGCTGTATTCAAGTTCATCTAGGTGTTCTCCTATATTATCTTCTAAGAGATTTGAATTTAAGCCTATGGTCCCTGTTGAGTAAATTCATGTTAAGGATGTAAGGTTTGTCTGTCTGTTTAATGTATGGGTTTAGTGTACTAATTGTTGTTCCAGCTTCATCCTTTTAATGACATCTGCTTCTCTAGTTTCCATATAGTCTTTATTCTCCATCTATAATTATTCTATTTGATTAATTTCTATTATTGATTCCTCCCTGGTACTTATTACTGTATACTCTCATAAGCCCTAGCTTGTTATTATATTCATGAATGGCTCTAATTTATGTGGAGTCTTTTCATTACTTCTTTTGGGGGTTACCTGTGGTGCTGGGGACACCACGATAAATAAGACACATCCCTTGTTACCAAAGTGATAAATCCAAAATGTCTTCCAAAGACAGAGAATTCAAATCCTGTTTCCCTGAAGAATTTTCTATAGATTAAGGCCCTATCCTCTTTGATTACTCTTCATTCTTGCTATATAATACCCTGTATATGGGGTCCAAGTCTTGGAATTTTATGGTCATTCAAGGCATTGACAGATATCACAGGCATTTATAAGACGTTCCATGCATGAGAGTTTAACAGTAACTGCCCAGATGTGACTGTTTTGTTGTAGAGAACTGATATTTCTTACAGCAAGTCTATTGAAAACAAATGATGACAATTTTAAGAAATTAAATTTCAAGGAGAGTGTGAGTATCAAATGGCCTTCATTGTGAAGTTCTGTAGAGGGACCCAGCTGGACTCCTAACAGAAAGATGCAACATATTATTACCACAGCAACTCAGGCATTGGCTTGGATGTTTGCTGACTACTGATACTTTTTTAAAAAGTAAGCTGGGCTGAATCTGGGTATTGTAGATTAGGCATCTGTCTTTGGTATTAGTAAAAGTAGATAAGGAAAATCTCTAAAAAGCACCTTGTTCAGTATAAATTTCAGGACCTGCCACTACCTTTTCCACTAGAGTAAATCATGTCTAGCCCAGAAAAGCTCTTGAAACAAAGCAAAATTAAACTACAGTCCAAAGAAACAGTCAGGGAGTAAGTTTTCTGTAAAACATTATATAACTTTTGCAATTATATTTTAAAAAGCTTTCAAAGAAATCTGGCAATTTTACTTGTTTCTGTCTTTCCCTTGTTATTCACGTGGTGATTCACTGTGAGAGGTGAAGTATTGCAATTTATTTTTAAATAATTAAAATTTAGAAAATGACCCAAAGTAAATACATTCTTAAATCCTTAAAACAATATTGGTCTATAAATCCTTAAGGTACAGGTAAGGTAATTATGGGCCAAAGAGGAAAAATGATTTGTACAATATTGTGTATTACCAGAGACAGTTCTCAATAGCATATGCTGTTGACTATATCCCAACTGTATTCCAAGCACTGTACCAAGATACTTTAAAGTATTTTATCTTATTGTTAACTCCATCACACACAGGGAATGAAGAGGCTTACCTTGCCCAAGGTAACACAGTTTTTAAAGATGCAGACCTGCGATTCAAACTTGGGTTTGTCTTATTTCAGGGCCTCTGCTAGGGTCATGATATATCTCTTGCCCATACCGGACTAGTATTATTTCTTTGACTATACTCGCCTTTACCAACAAAGGTCTGTATAGTCAAAGTTACTGTCTTTCCAGTAGTCATGCACAGATGTGAGAGTTGGAGCATAAAGAAGGCTGAATGCCAAAGAACTGATGCTTTCAAATTGCAGATCTGAAGAAGACTCTTGAGATTTCCTTGGACAACAAAAAGATCACACCAGTCAATACTAAGGGAAATCAACCCTAAATACTTATTGGAAGGACTGATGCTGAAGCTTCAGTACTTTGGCCAACTGATGTAAATAGCCGACTCGTTGGAAAATGCCCTGATACTGGGAAAGATTGATGGCAAAAGGAGAAGAGGGCAGCAGAGGATGAGATGGTTGGATGGCATCACTGATTCAATGGACATGAACTTGGGCAAACTCTAGGAGATGGTGAGGGATAGGGAGGTCTGGAGTGCTATTGTCCATGAGGTCACAAAGAGTCAGACATGACTTAGCAACTGAACAACAACAACAAGTCTCTTCCCCATGTCATCGTTGATTTATTTTACTCGTTGAATTATGAGAAACACAATAACTATCTGGGTTTACACACTTAACTCAAAAAATTCACATAGAGTATGTGATGGAAATAACACATATCTATAGGCTGTGTTGAAAAAAACTCAACCAATTCTCCTTCTTTGGTTTTGATATAGTTCTGCCAACAAAAGTACTGACACCTGTTCTTTGAAAAAACTGGACGGATAAGTAAAAGATATTACATCACGGTAATATCCATGTAGTTTTCTAAGTGGCCTAACAGGAGGGAAGATACAATCACTTCCTTAAATGGAATGAACATGCTTTTTCCTGCCTCATCAAACTTTATGGACCCATTCCATCGTTTTTCAGTTATTTTGAGTTATAAAAACACCTTGATCTTATGTAATACAACCAAAAGTAAATGGCATATATAGCTCTGATTCAGGGTCTGATATCTTTGTATATATTTGTTCTGTCTTCTATTTTTTTCTCTCTAAGCTTTATCATATATTGTAGCTAGAGTAATATTTTAACAATGTAAAGTGAAAGTCTCTCAGTTGTGTCTGACTCTTTGCGATTCCATGGACCATAGCCCACCAAGCTCCTCTGTTCAAGGAATTCTCCAGGCAAGAATACTGGAGTGAGTCACCATTCCCTTCTCCAGAGGTTTTTTTTCCAATCCAGGGATCCAACCCAGGTATTCCGCATTGCAGGCACATTCTTTACCATCTGAGCCACCAGTTAATCTGATCCTATTTCTATCTTTAAAACTCTTCAATGGCTCCCTCATAATTTTTCAGTATATAGTCCAGGTGTCCTGATTTAGTTAACACCACATTAAAAAGAACCCTCAAATTTAGTGGCTTAAGTTCAGTTCAGTTCAGTCGCTCAGTCGTGTCCGACTCTTTGCGACCCCATGAATCGCAGCACGCCAGGCCTCCCTGTCCATCACCATATCCCGGAGTTCACTCAGACTCATGTCCATCGAGTCCGTGATGCCATCCAGCCATCTCATCCTCGGTCATCCCCTTCTCCTCCTGCCCCCAATCCCTCCCAGCATCAGAGTCTTTTCCAATGAGTCAACTCTTCGCATGAGGTGGCCAAAGTACTGGAGTTTCAGCTTTAGCATCATTCCTTCCAAAGAAATCCCAGGGTTGATCTCCTTCAGAATGGACTGGTTGGATCTCCTTGCAGTCCAAGGGACTCTCAAGAGTCTTCTCCAACACCACAGTTCAAAAGCATCAATTCTTCGGCGCTCAGCTTTCTTCACAGTCCAACTTTCACATCCATACATGACCACAGGAAAAACCATAGCCTTGACTAGGCGGACCTTAGTCGGCAAAGTAATGTCTCTGCTTTTGAATATACTATCCAGGTTGGTCATAACTTTTCTTCCAAGGAGTAAGCGTCTTCTAATTTCATGGCTGCAGTCACCATCTGCAGTGATTTTGGAGCCCCCAAAAATAAAGTCTGACACTGTTTCCACTGTTTCCCCATCTATTTCCCATGAAGTGATGGGACCAGATGCCATGATCTTCGTTTTCTGAATGTTGAGCTCTAAGCCAACCTTTTCGCTCTCCTCCTTCACTTTCATCAAGAGGCTTTTTAGCTCCTCCTCACTTTCTGCCATAAGGGTGGTGTCATCAGCATATCTGAGGTTATTGATATTTCTCCTGGCAATTCTGATTCCAGCTTGTGTTTCTTCCGGTCCAGAGTTTCGCAAGATGTACTCTGCATATAAGTTAAATAAGCAGGGAGACAATATACAGCCTTGACGTACTCCTTTTCCTATTTGGAACCAGTCTGTTGTTCCAAGTGCAGTTCTAACTTTTGCTTCCTGACCTGCATACAGATTTCTCAAGAGGCAGGTTAGGTGGTCTGGTATTAAAGGCACATATATTATCTTATGATTTTGTGGGTTACTTGGGCAATTCTATTAGTCTAACCTGGCCTTATTCCTATGGCTACATTTAGCTGCTGGATCAACTTTAGGCTGGTCTCAGCTACGAAGGCTAGGGTCCCTTATCCCTTGTGGTCTTTCATCCTTAAGGAAGCTGAACCTGGAATTGCTTCAGCACCAGACCTTCTTGGCTATTCATGAAAACTGAAAGAGAAAAGATGTAACCAAATATGCCTAAGACTGTGAAACAAGATGGCAGTTCTCAAACTTGAATATGCCTCAGAATCACCAAGAAGGCATGATTAACTCCAGATTGATGAACTCTACCTTCTTAGTCAGTCTTGCTAGGGTCCAAAATAGGCATGTCTAACAAGTTCTTGCATGAGTCTGATGCAGGTCACTTGGGGATGATACAGACCTCTAAATGAAGACAGAAAGGCTCCATGAGTGAGCATGATGGTAGTAAATTGCATTTTCCTAAAGAACTGTGGCAGAAGTGCTTTGCTTTGACACCCATTGTAGCAGAAAGAACAGAGGACTTTGATCATTGGACACCGCCCCCCCCATACTTTATTTGTGTCTAACACCTGTGCTACACCAAAGTTGATCAGGAAGTATGTGTTGAACTGAGCTACATGTTCTATCTATCCTAATAAGGACACCATTATTATTTATGTCTAATGAAGAGGACATTCAGAGAAAGAAGGGAAAAATGTTAATTAGCAGGAGTAAGGGAAAGAATGTGTGTGTGTGCACATGTATTTTGGGGGGTTCAAGAGATTTTGATAAGATACAAGCTTCAAGATTCCTACATTTTGCTTGTTTACACCAGATATCTTCAATGGAATCATTCTGCTAATACACATGGAAGTCAGAAACTTGCCTGAGACCTTAGCCACTTTCTTGGTAGCTACCTCTTTGAGGAAGCTCAGTTTATGTAAGGAATTTGTGCCACCACAAGTACTGCTTAGGGTACATTCTTGCTTCTCCATTTGGTTAGCCTCATTCAGTTACACGAGTGGAGTGTGTCATTCCTGTTTGTGCCTTGGATTCATTCTTTCATGAAAGGTTAGAAGGAAGCTAATCCAAATGTCAATAGATATTTAAAATATTTCATTTCAGCAAGAATTTCTCCCCCCTTCTCTTATCAAATACTGAGCTAATTTTCTGGCTGTGTGCTGAAGGCATGGCCACTACCACCTCTGCCCCAGAATCTTACACTCTCATTGATCAACCTATAGAAGAGTTAATTAAATAACTAAGACCTGCTAGGAGACAGCTAACTGTATACCATGAACTTAATTACTGGTGATATTGTGGGTGTGAATGGGGAGAGTTTATTGTGATTCAAGGTGTACTTTTGCCAACTATCAGTATAGTTCATTATATTTGGAGACTCTTTTCCTAAGATTCAGAGCATCACATTAAAATGCTTTCCTCTTTAATATTCACACACACACCAATGCTTGATACATAAGGAAATGCATGTTTGTCCCTATTCCCTGGTGAGAACTGTTTCTACCTTAATTAATCTTTATTTTCTCCTCTACAATTTGACATACACACAATTACTAGTTTAACGGCTATACTTATTAATTGGCAACTTCATTTTTGTCATTCCTGACTAAATGAAAACACATTTTCTGGGTCTGAAGATAAAATCACAAAGAAAGAATTCATATCAATTTTCTGTCACTCTACAATATACTAAAATGTAAAATTATTTTCTCATTTTCATTTTATTTAAGATAGTTGATATTCTTCTTTCATTATTAGTATCTAGGGCAGGTGATTTCTTTTAGCTGTTGCTTTAAAAATGCATAAGGCTAAATTAAAAGTTGCAAAGACTTTGAGAATGATAATTAGGTAATCATCTATGTAAGATGTGATTAAAAATTTTAATCATAGCATTTTCATCAAAAGTTTTGCTAGGTATGTTATGGACAACATATTCTAATAGCATACTGTCTGACATTTATTTTTACTACATAATTGTCTGCAAATAACATTCACAAAGAAATTATGAAGCTGGACAGTATATGTGACAAATGATTCCTATTAAATACCATTGTTAAAGATCAACTGTTTGGGAGATGTGAACTCTTCAAGAGGATTTCAAATTACAAATTTGAGCTCCCCAGTAGAAAAGTGGTCCCCTATTCCAATGATCACCAAGTCTTTTTTTTTTTTAATTAAAACCTATTATGTTACTTTTGCCTGATGTAGCCATGTCATGAAATACTTTATAAAAATATTATGTTAATCCATCACACCTTGATTAGGAGAAAAAAGGAAAGCAAATTGATCAAAGACCTAGCTAATTGCCCATATACACTGATCAGCATAAAGTAGCTTGTTAAGATTCCTTCACTAACAGAAAAGTAACAATAGTTGTGCAGTGGAAAGTGCTGAGGTTTTAGGATCACAGGACCCTGGATTCATTTCTTTGTTCCTGTAGATACATACACAAATGTGTGATCTTAGACAGGTTACCTTCCTTCTGAGCCTCAATTCCTTTATCCTTGATTTTATGATAATAGCAATATATTTGTCATAGGTAAGAAATGACAATTGCATTTAGTCTGGAGCATGGCACATAAGCACTAAATGGCTGGAAACTATTACCTTTATTATTAATCTATGCAAGCATTTACTTTATCTGAGTATCATTTTATTATATTTTAATATTGAATTCATGACATTCCCTTGTTGTATAGATAAGAAATTGAGTAATGCCTCATGAAAATACTTTGCTTTATGCTGACATATTAGGTACTTATTAATGATAGCAACCAGGTTATTTTACTACTAGTATCTTAGTTGAACTTCATTCATTTAAGAAGAAGTTATTGAGTATCTGCTCCAAGTCATGATTTAGGTGCTGATGATAACCTGGTGAACCAGCCAGAGTAAATCCCTGACTCAAGAATAGAACTGAGTGGGGAACAGACACTAACTGAGTGTGGATGGAATGAAGGTTGTTGCTGTGAGATCTAACTATTTGGGAGAGGATCAGGGAAAGCATCCCAGAGATGACATTTCTATAGAGGATGAGTAGTTAGCTAGGAAGATAAAAAAAAGACAACTTTAGGAATGAATAACAGTGAAAAGTTAATCAAGCCTGAGGTGATCAGGGAGTGCTTCCTTAAATAAATCAAATGTGAACCTAGACCTGAAGGGGGAACTGGTGGAAATGTGAGGGAGAAGAAGAGACATATGATCCATATTCTTGAGATGGTTTTTGTGGGCCTTACTGACCTATCCAGACTCCTTTCCAAACACTCTTCCCTCATCCCCAGTGGTGGAGGTACAGGGAATCATAGGGTTTGAGAACCTGACTACCTAGGTTAAGATCCTGTTTTCCTCACTCACTGGAAACATTATTTTGGCAAATAACGTAACTTCATTGTGCCTGAGCTTATTCAGATGTAAATGGAAATAATACCTATATTATTGTTCAGTTCAGTTCAGTCACTCAATTATGTCCGATTCTTTGAGACTCCATGAATGGCAGCACACTAGGCCTCCCTGTCCATCACCAACTCCCGGAGTTCACTCAGACTCACGTCCATTGAGTCAGTGATGCCGTCCAGCCATCTCATCCTCTGTTGTCCCC
>SJYX01003616.1:396033-412941 GCA_006410675.1 Oreotragus oreotragus | reverse complement strand
CATACATGACTACTGGAAAAACCAAAGCCTTGACTAGATGGACCTTAGTCGGCAAAGTAATATCTCTGCTTTTGAATATGCTTTCTAGATGGGTCATAACTTTTCTTCCAAGGAGTAAGCGTCTTCTAATTTCATGCTGCAGTCACCATTTTGAAGTGATTTTGGAGCCCTAAAAATAAAGTCCAACACTGTTTCCACTGTTTCCCCATCTATTGCCCATGAAGTGATGGGACCGAATGCCATGATCTTCGTTTTCTGAATGTTGAGCTTTAAGCCAACTTTTTCACTCTCCTCTTTCACTTTCATCAAGAGGCTTTTTAGCTCCTCTTCACTTTCTGCCATAAGGGTGGTGTCATGTGCATATCTGAGATTATTGATATTTCTCCCGGCAATCTTGATTCCAGCTTGTGTTTCTTCCAGTCCAGCGTTTCTCATGATGTATTCTGCATACAAGTTAAATAAGCAGGGTGACAATATACAGCCCTGACGTACTCCTTTTCCTGTTAGGAACCAGTCTGCTGTTCCATGTCCAGTTCTAACTGTTGCTTCCTGACCTGCATACAGATTTCTCAAGAGGTAGGTTAGGTGGTCTGGTATTCCCATCTCTTTCAGAATCTTCCAAAGTTTATTGTGATCCACACAGTCAAAGGCTTTGGCATAGTCAATAAAGCAGAAATAGATGTTTTTATGGAATTCTCTTGCTTTTTCCATGATCCAGTGGGTGTTTGCAATTTGATCTTTGGTTCCTCTCCCTTTCCTAAAACCAGGTTGAACATCAGGAAGTTCACGGTTCACGTATTGCTGAGCCTGGCTTGGAGAATTTTGAGCATTACTTTACTAGCATATGAGATGAGTGAAATTGTGTGGTAGTTTGAGCATTCTTTGGCATTGCCTTTCTTTGGGATTGGAATGAAAACTGACCTTTTCCAGTCCTGTGGCCACTGCTGAGTTTTCCAAATTTGCTGGCATATTGACTGCAGCACTTTCACAGCATCGTCTTTCAGTATTTGAAATAGCATTATATCATTGTTAGAAATAAGAAATTTAATATATTGTAAAGGTTTAGAAGAATGCCTAGTACATACTAAGTGTTCAGTAAATGTTAATGATTGTTATGATAAATTAAATTTCTTCAAACATGCCTTGCTCTCTTCACATGCTATTTCTTCTTAGAATGCTCTTTCCTTCTGCTCTTAACCTACCTAATGTTACCCACACTTTATATCTTAGCTGGAAATGGAGGCCTTGGGAGTGCCTGATATGACAGTGAGAAAAGAAGGAGCTTAGGATGGAACATATACAAATTCCCAGGATCTAAGGTTCTGGGAAAGGAAGAAAAAACACTTAAAGTACCTGGCATGTAGCACCTGAGAGATGGGAGGAATATCAAGAGAGAATGTTAAAATGGAAAACACTGGAAGAGAGGCTTGTAAAGAGGAGGGTGTTGTCAACAATGTCCACTGCTGCTTTGAGGACAAGTTATCTGAAGTCAAAGATTGGCTTTAGGGACTGGGAAGTTAATGTTACCTTTAAAAAGAGCAGCTTCACTGGCATGAAGGTAATGGAAGAGATATGGCAATTTCAAGAATGATTGAAAACTGAGGAGATAGAGAAAACTTTTAAAACTAGTTTAGCTTTTGGTAGAAGTAGAGTCCATAATTATACTTTGATTTTTAAGGCAGTTGTTCTGAATTAAGAGAATCAGGCCCAAGCTCAAATGTTTTACTCCCCACTTTTCACTTGTTATATGCAGGTCAGAAAGCAATAGTTATAACTGGATATGGGACAACAGACTGGTTCCAAATAGGAAAAGGAGTACATCAAGGCTGTATATTGTCACCCTGCTTGTTTAACTTAAATGCAGAGTACATCATGAGAAATTCTGAGCGGGAAAAAGCACAAGCGGGAATCAAGATTGCTGGGAGAAATATCAATAACCTCAGATATGCAGATGACACTACCCTGATGGCAGAAAGTGAAGAGGAACTAAAAAGCCTCTTGAAAGTGAAAATGGAGAGTGAAAGAGTTGGCTTAAAGCTCAACATTCAGAAAACGAAGATCATGGCAACTGTTCCCATCACTTCATGGGAAATAGCTGGGGAAACAGTGGAAACAGTGTCAGACTTAATTTTTTTAGGCTCCAAAATCACTGCANAATTTAACTTCTATGGAGAGTACATCATGAGAAACGCTGGGCTGGAAGAAGCACAAGCTGGAATCAAGATTGCCAGGAGAAATATCAATAACCTCAGATATGCAGATGACACCACCCTTATAGCAGAAAGTGAAGAACTGACAAAAGTGAAAGAGAAGGGTGAAAAAGCTGGCTTAAAACTCAACATTTAGAAAAATGAAGATCATGGCATTTGGTTCCATCACTTCATGGGAAATAGATGGGGAAACAATGGAAACAGTGACAGACTTTATTTTGAGGGGGCTCTAAAATCACTGCAGATGGTGACTGCAGCTATGAAATTAAAAGATGCTTCCTCCTTGGAAGGAAAGCAATGACCAACCTAGCCAGTATATTAAAAAGCAGAGATATTACTTTGCCAACAAAGGTCTGTCTAGTCAAAGCTATAATTTTTCCAGTAGTCATGTATGAATGTGAGAGTTGGACCATAAAGAAAGCTGAGCACTGGAGAACTGATGCCTTTGAACTGTGGTGTTGGAGAAGACTCTTGAGAGTCCCTTGGACTGCAAGGATCTCCAACCAGTCCATCCTAAAGGAAATCAGTCCTGAGTATTCATTGGAAGGACAGATGCTGAAGCTGAAGCTCCAATACTTTGGCCACCTGATGTGAAGAAGTGACTCACTGGAAAAGACCGTGATGCTGGGAAAGATTGAAGGCAGGAGGAGAGGGGGATGACAGAGGATGAGATGGTTGGATGGCATCACTGACTCCATGGACATGAGTTTGATTAAGCTTCAGGAGTTGGTGATGGACAGGGAGGCCTGGCGTGCTGCAGTATGTAGGGTCACAGAATCGGACACAGCTGAGCAACTGTGCTGACTGAAGAATATGTTGTTTGCTATTGGGAGGAAAAGCGTTTCCCTTTACCCTCTTAGATCCAGTACCTAGGGCCGGTGCATTAAACTGGCTCAGGACCGATTAACAGGAGAAAAGGCACAATTTTTATTTAATATGGGTAGTTAAAGGCACAGGAGTTCACAGAAAAGACGCGAAACTTGAAGAAGCAGTTAGGTTCAGGAGCTTATATACCATTTTTAGAGAGGAAAGGACTTCGGACTTCAAAAGGATGCTAAATGGTAGGGAAGTGGTTAAAAAAATATATGGAGGAATAGTTACTTTAGTAAGGCCTGTTTATGAAAATTTATCTCAGTGTCAACTCCATATCTCCTGATAAGAGTGTTCTTCCTGGTAGAAGGGGTAGGAGGTAGGACTCGGAGGAGGACATTGATCGATTTCAAGGAGAAATTGATGCCTCGCTTTTAGGCATATGGAAGAGGGCAGACCATCCTTCCTGCAACTGCTGTTACCAAGTGCCTGTAGTGCAAAACAATATACCAAAGCAGCCAATTTTGAGGTGGCCTATCCCGATCCCCTTATTACTCTTGTTACTGTGGTTTAACCCATCACTTGATACACTGTAGAAAGCACATACCCTGTGGATCACCTCCTGTGCTTTGTTTCTTTTTTTTTTTTTTTCTGTGCTTTGTTTCTATTGAGAATTTGCTTGTACCAAATGCTAGTTTAATTTTTAACATTGTGAATATTGCGGTTGGTAAAATCTGCCAGAATTAGCCCCGCATTGTTAGAGGCCGATACATTTGTTATCACAGTTTCTTCTTTTGTTTTCCCCAGAGGACACTTTAACCTTTGGATCAGGAAATGCAGCTTTATTGGCTTTAGCAGAGCAATCAAGGAGCAAGAGGAAAGCGTGTATTCCTCAGGGTGCTTCGTGCACATGAAGGCAGAGGCAACTCCTAGGGGGAAAACTGATTTAGAAGAACGTGCCCATCTCATCCCAGACCTTTACATTCAGTCTCCATGTGTGCCTTTACATCCCCTTCTGCATCATGCTCAGCCCCACTGTATTTTCTCTTCCTGCTGTGCTAAACCTTCCTTGCTGCACAAGAACTTTCTCTAGCTGCTAGAGTTGGGGCTACTCTCTAGATGCGATGCTCGGGTTTCACCGTGCAGTGACTTCTGTTATAGCAGAGCACGGGCTTCAGAGAATGGGCTTCAGTAGTAGTGGCCCATGGACTTAGCTGCCTCAGGACATATGGGATCTTACTTCCTGGACCAGGGATCAAACCCATGTCCCCTGCCTTGGCAGGTGGATTCTTAATCACTAAGCCACCTGAGAGGTCCCCCACTGCATTTTCTGCACCTGTTTAGTACACCCTGTTCTGGTCATTTCACCTCCCTAATCACATACCCATGTCCTTCCATTAGTCATTAAAATGTCACAGTCCTTTTAGCTGTGACGTCTAAGTCATGTCGGTGCTGTGATTGTAATCTGAACTCTTAGAAAACACGAGCACAATATTCACAATGTTAAAAATTAAACTAGCATTTGGTACAAGCAAATTCTCCATAGAATGAGGTGATCCACAGGCCGAGCTGAAGACAAACTTAACGATTATAAGGCATTTGAGTTGCACACCTGTGTCATATCACACCCAGCAATGTAACAGTGGATGATCGGTCATGGGAACCGAAAATCCTGGTGGTCAACCTCAGAAGTCAGTGACCACGGAAGGTGGGTAATCTATGCCGCGTCCAACTGACATGAAAGGTGTTGTCTCAGCCCCTAGGTTTTGGTCTCCATAACGGGGTTTTTTGTCTTCCCTCCATCTTTCACACTCACCATGACAACCATCCTTTCTCATGTATAATAATGGGGTTTCCTGGAATGTGGGACTTTAACTGCTAGAACCACAGGAGGGCAGTCCCTGTGAAAATAGCACTTTGAGGTATTTCTGGTCAGAAGTATATATTGGTGCACTTTTTCTAGAGAGGTAACTTAGATGTGAATTTCAGGAACCTTAAACAGACCTTTGAACCAGTCATTCCACTTCTAGGCAATTCATCTTAAGGAGATAAGGAGAGAAGGTCATAAACATTTGTGACCATAGAGAACCAACTGGATTTTACTTATCACATTTAAAAACTGAAAATAGTTTCAGCTTTCAATAACTGGGAAATAGACTGTGATACTGTTTATAGTGAGATGTAGTAATTAAATGCAATCATTAAAATTCATGTTTTTGGAGAATGTTTAATGGCGTGGAAAAGTACAGTCTAACAATAACTTTGAGGCATTTATAGTACAATTTCATTTCTACCTAAATATGCATTTAATATGTATATTTATTGCATACACATATAAAACTATATAGTAAAAAGAGAAACAGAAACTAGAACTACCCCAGAATAGTACTTAAAAAAAATTTTTTTTTGGTCTCACCTTGAGGCTTATGGGATCTTGGTTCCCTGATCAGGGATTGAACTCAGGCCCTAGGCCTTGAAAGCATAGAGTCCTGACCACTGAACCACCAGGGAATTCCCAGAATGGTACATTTGAGTGGGAGGGTTTTGGCTAATTTTAATTATTTATTATAATTTACCCAATTTTCTGTAGTCAAATTTTTTTCTGATTATTTTTTTCTTCTTATAATATTTAATTAATTTTTTGAATCACATCTTTTAATAGTCAAAAGAATAGCTTTATAAAAATAAGATGGGAAAAAAATAAATTAAATAATTAAAAAAAAAAGATGGAGAAGGAAATGGCAACCCAGTATTCGTGCCTGGAAAAGTCCATCATCCAATGTATGCATGCTTGCTCAGTCATGTCTGACTCTTTGCAACCTCATGGACCATGGACAAATATTGTCAGATTCAATAAGATTTTTTAAATGGACCACATCAAAAAAAAATTTTTTTAAGGGAAGTATTGTGATTGTTGGTAGTCCACTAGGCTACCCTATGCATTACCCTCAGGTTCCTAAAACCCACAGAAAGGTAAATTTGTGTTGAATAACCCCCCAAACCACTCCTTCCCCTTACACTGGATTAACCTGCTCCAGACATGTCTCTTCCTTGTTCAGTGTTCAGCTTATCACCCAGCTCTCTATCAAAAAGGTAAGGGGAAACCAGCCACCCAAAAGTCACCAAGATCCAGGATTGGGAACTGAGATGGGGTTAGAACTGTAGGAGGAAAGCTAGAGTTCATAGACGTCCGCTCACAAGGCAGCATCTATCAAAGCAGAAATCAGGAGGCAAAGCATCAGATGCCAAGAAGTCATCAACTCCTACTAGTCTGGAACCAGAGAGGAGCCCAGAACCAGTCCAAGCCCCAGCCCCAGCCCCAGCCAAGGGGTGAGTAGGTCACTCCAAGGCAGAAATTGGTTCTCCATCCAGGATGTTATCAGTAAGCCGTAAACTGGATCCAGGAAGCCATGGGCGTGAGTCAAGGTGTGTTTGTGGCCTGATTTGAAGATAGGGCTTATTTGCATCAGAAGGTACCTCTTTACAAATCCTTCAGGGCAGGAGCCTGTGTGACTTGGGCTTATACCAGGCAAACTGGGAACAGGAAAAGCCAGCAAGAACCTGAGAACAGTGTGGTTGCAGGTGAGTTGGGGAAGGTTCTAGTGTGTGGGGCAAAGCAGAGGCAGCAAGGGTGCCACTCCGCAGGCTCACTGGGGAGCCTTTTTCAATCCCAGTAGCTAGCCACACCCCAAACAAACTAGATTGGAATTTCTGGGGGTTGGCTGTTGGAATGCTTTAAAAAGCTCCCTGGGGAATTTGAATAGGCAGCCTGGGACTGGGAGCCCTGGATTAAAGGTAGGTTCACAGAATTGTTCCCTAGAAGGCTGATGTTGATTGAGTCATTTTCTTGTGACCAACTAAGTAGTCATTAGAAAACAAGCTTTACAAAAATAGTATTTAAAGAAACATTTACACAGTAGTAGATATGTTTCTAAAATCAAGATAAATCAATACCTACTAAAGTCAAGGTGTCTGCAGTTTCACCCAGCAAGGAAGATTTTGATCTGAGAATGATGTGACGCAAACGCCATATCAGAAGAGTAATTGGACAGTGAAGTGTTGGTAGGGCCAGTTTAGTAGAGCAAATATTTACTAATGAATTCATGGTCACTAGTATTTACGGAGGCAAGCACTGCAACAGAAGTGCTCAATCCTGCCTACAGTCCCCACGATGAGGCCAGTCTGGGTAACTTGTTGTATTTATTTTTATTTTATTTTATTGTTTTCTTTTGGCCGTGCCACGCAGCATGCGGGATCTTAGTTCCCCAACTAGGAACTGAACCCATGCCCCGTGCTTTGGGAGTCTTAACCACTGAACCACCAGGGAGTCCCAGATACTTGTTTTACAGATGGAGAATGCAAGGGTGAGAAAGGTTAAGTGATTTGCCCAAAGTCACTAGTGAGTAAAAAGAGAAATGTCAGGATTCGAATCCAGAGCTCCCTTCACACTCACCCATCTGCTACCTCTCGCGTGTCATGAATGACTGTGCCGGGGTGTTCTCTGTGGACACGCAATGAATGTCCAGTCCCTGCCTTCAGGACAGGCCAGACAAGTCCAGAAACATCCACCGTGATGAGCGGCAAGCGCTTAATGGTGTTCTGAGGACACAAACGGTGCATAGCGAAGTCTGCCTCGGTTAGAAGAAAAAACATAGACTTGTCTCGTTCTTAAAGGAGAGAGCAAGAGTGGAAACGGGGAGGCCAGTGGGAAAGTCATAGCAAGGACTTCCGGTGGTCCGATGGTTGAGAATCTGATTTGCAAGGCAGGGGACTCACATGGTTGGGGAACTAAGATCCCATATTCCTGTTGTTGTTCAGTCGCTTAGTCGTGTCCAGCTCTTTGCTTCCCCGTGGACGGCAGCACGCCAGGCTTCCCTGTCCTTCACCGTCTCCTGGAGCTTGCTCAAACTCACGTCCGTTGAGTTGGTGCTCCGCCCAACCATCTCATCCTCTGTCTCCCCATCTCCTTCTGCCCTCAGTGTTTCCCAGCATCAGGGTCTTTTCCAAAGAGTTAGCTGGTCAGAATATTGGAGCTTCAGCTTCAGCATCAGTCCTTCCCATGAATAGTCAGGGTTGATTTCCTTTAGGATTGACTCATTTGATCCCCTTGCTGTCCAAGGGACTCTCAGGAGTCTTCTCCAGCCCCACAGCTTGAAAGCATCAATTCTTCAGTACTCAGCCTTCTTTATGGTCCAACTCTCACATCCATATATGACTACTGGAAAAACCACAGCTTTGAGTATATGGACTTTTGTTGGCAAAGCGATGCCTCTGCTTTGTAATACGCTGCATAGATTTGTTTCCCCACTTCCTGGTTTATTAACAGTCTTTTGTCCTTTGGTGAAAGGGGTGAAGGACCTCTCTGTGGTCTCTTTATAAGTGCACTAATCCCATTCATGAAGGCTCCACCCTCATGACCTTATCACTTCTCAGAGTTTCCACCTCCTAACACCATTATACTTGGGGTTAGGATTTCAACATACAGATTAGGGGGCAGGAGTGCGGGCACAAACATTTAGTCTATACAAATGAGGCAAGAGAGGTCCCTAGGATGCAAAGCTTAAGGAAGCACCCACTCTCAAGGCTGTCCCCACACTTGTGCTACCTTGAGAGTGGTGCCACCTTAACGGCTGTCACCCCAGTTTGCCTCACCCTAGGCACCTTGCTTCCTCACCTAGTTTTGGCCCAGAGGGTCTACCTGGAGAGAGCCCTGCTGAAAGAAGACTCAGGGATTCAATCACCTTGAAATGAAGAAGTCATGGTGAGGTGACTAAGGTGTTAAGCTTAGGTTATCGGGAGAATAACATAGCAAATGACATGAAATAATGATGGGTTATGACAAGATATCAAAGTGGAAATATACAACCAGCACTTAGAATGCAAGTGGATCTTGTGACTGCTCAAGACCGGGGATGCTGGTTTGGGAGTCATGGGAACTGATGCTTCACAAGCAGTCGTGTTATTGGAGGTGAAAACGGAAGGCTGAAGACCTCCCACAGGTAGGCTAAGGCTTGCCTAAAGGAAAACAACTTTGCACGTGGCTCTTCAAAAACAGGCAGTAATGTTCCCAAGAAAGCTACTCCCTAACACTTACTCCTTGGAAGAAAAGTTATGACTAACCTAGATAGCATATTCAAAAGAAAAGACATTACTTTGCTGACTAAGGTCCGTCTAGTCAGGGCTATGGTTTTTCCTGTGGTCATGTATGGATGTGAGAGTTGGACTGTGAAGAAGGCTGAGCGCTGAAGAATTGATGCTTTTGAACTGTGGTGTTGGAGAAGACTCTTGAGAGTCCCTTGGACTGCAAGGAGATCCAACCAGTCCATTCTGAAGGAGATCAACCCTGGGATTTCTTTGGAAGGAATGATGCTAAAGCTGAAGCTCCAGTACTTTGGCCACCTCATGCGAAGAGTTGACTCATTGGAAAAGACTCGGATGCTGGGAGGGATTGGGGGCAGGAGGAGAAGGGGATGACCGAGGATGAGATGGCTGGATGGCATCACGGACTCGATGGACATGAGTCTGAGTGAACTCTGGGAGATGGTGATGGACAGGGAGGCCTGGCGTGCTGCGATTCATGGGGTTGCAAAGAGTCGAACATGACTGAGCGACTGAACTGAACTGAACTGAAGGCTTGACAGTTAGTGCCAACAACGGGAACACAAATTGTTTAACACCTTTTATACTGTTAGTGAGTGTTTCCTGTAACCAACAAACTACTCCTATATAAGCACTTCCCTGTAATTGCTACCAGAGTTTATAATTACATTAAAAATCATTTATTTATGGCTGTTCTGTATCTTCGATGCTGCATCAGCTTTTCTCCAGTTGTGGCGAGCAGGAGCCACTCTCGAGTGGTGGCGCACGGGCTTCTCATTGCAGCGCTTCTCCTGTTGAGGAGCTGGGGCTCTGGGGGTCACAGGCTTCAGCAGTCGCAGCCTGTGGGCTCAGTAGTTGCAATCCCCCGGCTCTAGAGCTTGGACTCAGTGGCTGTGGCACATGGGCTTAGTTGCTCCTTGGCCTGTGCGGTCTTCCCAGATCAGGGATCGGACACACAGCTCCTGCCTTGGCAAGAGGATTCTTTACCACTGAGTCACCAGTGAAGTCCTGCAGTTACAAATGAGCCGTGAGCAACTGGGGCCTTAGTATCACCAATACTCCACATTCAAAAATCCTCATATACACTGTAGCGGGGCCTCCATGTGTGTGGTTCCTCTGTATCAAGGGTTCCATATCTGTGCATTTGACCAACCCACATCGAGTGGTACTGGTGGTATCTATTATTGAAAAAAATCCAACAGTGAGTGAACCCAGGCAATTCAAACCCATGTTGTTCAAGGGTCAACTGTATAAACAAGTTTGATAGTGGGTCCCCTCTGATCAAACTGAGCCCAGAATGTAGGAGTATCTCAGGGACTTCCCCCATGGCCCAGTGGTAGAGACTTGGTGCCTCCAGTGTAGGGTTCAATCCCTGGTTGGGGAACTAAGATAGTGTGGCCAAAAAAAACCACACACACCTAGCTTAAAGTCTTTGCCAGTCATCTGATACTCTAAGCTACATATCCAGTAAATGGAAGATGGAAAGCACACTTTTGCTGAACCCCGACTATAAAGTGAACATGGCTTAGTTGCTCAGTCATGTCCAACTCTTTGCAGCCCCATGGACTGTAGCCCACCAGGCTACTCTGTCCATGGAATTCACCAGGCAAGAATCCTGGCATGGGTGGCCATTCCCTTCTCCAGGGGATCTTCCCAATACAGGGGTTGAACCCAGGTCTCTTGCATTGCAGGCAGATTCTTTACGTCTGAGTCACCAGGGAAGGCCAAGCAGCAGCTATACACCAGGCACTATTCCCTGCCCTGACATATGCACCAGCTCATTTAGATTTAATCACAGCCATGAGTACGTTTTCACACCTTTGGCTCAGTTATACTAATAAATTGAAACTCACTGAATGGAATCCCCAGGTGGTCCAGTGGTAGGACTGCTGTGGCCTGGGTTTGATCCCGGGGTGGGTAGGGAACTAAGATCCTACAGCTGAGCTGCTCAGTCAATAAAGGCAAAACAAAGCAGAAGCCCCCAAACAAGCAAGCAAACCAAACACTCACTGAAGACAAACCAGTCCCTGGGAAGGAAAGAGTTAATTTCAAGCCACCGGATCCCTGACTGTGGAACTGAGGTTTCAACACCTTGAATGCAGGCCTGCTCTGTGTTTGAGATGACTCATTAAACAACAGTGAAGAATGGAACTACACTCTGCACAGGAGCGTGTCTGGGGAGAGGCCAGACTCTTAGAGCCAGATGATGTCACTGTCTACACCCCCAGCAAGGGGAACACCCAGCCCCTTCCAGCTCAGCTGAACAACAGTGGGGCGGCAGAACCTTGGACAGACCCCACCAACGGGGGGCCCCAGTATGAGACCAGGGTCACCCAGGAGACCTCCTGCCTTCCCACTGTCTTCCTGAATCCTGGGCAGGTGCCTGTTCTCGTGAGACCATCTCGGGTGATGGCTGGTCTCAGAGAAGACAGAAATCTGAGGACAGGAGGCTTCAGCTCCCTGCAAGGAAGGTCTATGTCTGATCCGAAGCAGCAGTGAGCAGAACACTTTCCCAAAAGCTGAAGTTGCTAGAGGCTCAGAAGCACCACTTGCTTACAGGCAATCTGAGTCCTCCATCTTGTTTATCCCAGGGTGGTTTCTTGGTGGCAATGGTCTCGAAAATCAGCTTCCCATCCACCTGGTTGAATTATTTCTCTTGTAGCGGAGCTCTCCCCCGGGTGATTTTTCTTTAAAACGGTTTCTGATTGTGGCAAAACGCATATAACTCAAATTGAACATATTGCTCTACACTGTCAGGCCTTCCCTGGTAGCTCAGCTGGTGAAGAACTGACCATTTTAACACTTTTAAGAATACAGTGCAACAGCATTAAGTACCAAANTGACAGCATAGAGCCTGTCTCTTATACACATCTAGATGTGTATAAGAGACAGTTCCCTGGTAGCTCAGCTGGTGAAGAACTGACCATTTTAACACTTTTAAGAATACAGTGCAACAGCATTAAGTACCAAAGGAAATATTTCTAAGGGATTTTGCATCCTGAGCTATAAGAAGGTTTAATCACCTTGGTTCTGTCTAGTGCCAAAAATGTGGCTGTTGAGAGCTCAAGGTCATTCTAGAATGGAAGAGTCCTGCCATGAAAAGGGGCTTTTTGGTTTGTTTTTTGACATCTCTGGTGTCCTGAGAAAGAAATTCCATCTGTGTGTGTGTGTGTGGGGGGTGGATTATATGAAGTATTTGCATAGGAATCACTGATGTCTTAATAATCTCTTATCTAATAAGATAGATTTATTTTTAGACATAATTTTTTATTTTTATTTTTTAGCTTCTTTCTCCAGGCAAGAATACTGGAGTGGGTTGCCATTTCCTTCTCCATTTCCAGAATCCCATGAACAGAGGAGCCTGGGAGGTTACAGTCCATGGGGTCGAAAGAGTCAGACACAACTTAGCAATTAAACCACTTAAAATGTTCATCAGTTACAACACAAAGAATGAGCCATAAAGTAAACTGTGGATTTGAGTTAATAATAACGTACTGATATTGGTTCATCAATTGTAATAAACATGCCACACCAATCCATAATAAACTCTGTGTGTGTGTGTGTGTGTGTGTGTGTGTGTGTGTGTGTGTGAGGGATAACATGGGAACTTTTCATACTTTCTGCTCAATTTTTCTGTAAACTGCTCTAAAAAATAAGCTGATAGTTAAAGAAAAGACATAACTGAATAGATAATAATTAAAATTAAGATAGTTAATATAGTAATAATAATAAACGTAACAATTAATTCCTAAAATAAATCCTCTTTTTTTCTTTTGGTCATGCCTTGAAGCTTGTGGGATCTCAGTTCCCCAGCCAGGGATTGAACCTGGGCCCTCAGAGCCCTAACTACTGGACTGCCAGGGAATTCCTTCCAAATTCTCTTTGACACATTCTATCATCCTCAGAGTTTCCAGTTGTGCCCCACCAGGAATTGCTCACCTCTAGCTTTCCTATCTTACCTAAGAGGGAAAGAAAATGTTCATAAACACTACATCCCCTACTTCTGGGGTTAAACTTTCCCTTTCCAAACGTGCATTCCCTCTCCCTCCCATGTAAATATTTCCACTTTAATCCAGCCCACATTTCACCCTCCTCTCTGAAGTCTCGTTAACTCACGCTGTGTTACCATCATTAACACCATCTTCTCTATGCCACAGGCTTCCCTGTGATGATATTTATGATCCCTCCCCTCTTTGAAGAAAAGAGTAGTGGTTTCCTGTTTATAGAAGCTCTTAATCCCTTCCTCTCTACACTCTCAACTTGCTGATTCCCTGAATCCTTACAACTGGGTTAGAGATACCCCTGTACCAATTTCTCACTCTTTCTATTTTGAAAAGCAAGCTATTTCCAGCCATCTTCTAAACTAGGTGGCAGGCCTGGATTCAAAATGAAATGAAGGTGCTTCCCCGGTGGTCCAGGGGTTAAGACCCCTGCTTCCAGTGCAGGGTATGTGGATTCGATCCCTGGTCAGGGAGCTAAGATTTCTCACGCCTCACACTGCACCCCCAGAGTGAAATGCACCTAACCAAGGCTGGTGTAGTTATGGGCCTGAGACAGTGGACACAGGCAGGCCAGCCTGAAAAGGACTTAAGGAATCCAGGGTCAGCAGGGTGGTCACCACACCTGCAGGCAGATGGGTCAGCCTGGGCCAGCATAGAGCATGCACGCAGGTGAGGTCCGATGCCAGCTAAACCAGGTTCCAAGGTTTCAGGCCAGAGGGGCCTCACAAGACCAAGAAGAAATCAAGGCAAATATTCATAACCCTCCATCCAGCCCTGCCCTGTCTGAAAGCGCCGGTCTGGTTTCACTGGAAGGGCAGATCTTTCTATCAAAAGATCACAGACAAGCAAGTGGAATCTAGAGAACGGCTGACACAGTCGGGTGTTTTTCCATCACATCACCTTTCAGGGGTATAAGGCAGCCGTAGGCCGGTGTCGGAGGTTTTTCCTGGCTCTGGGCCTCCCCTCTTCAACCTCTTCCCCTCTTTCTACCCCAGTCCTCCCCCACGGGGTCCCCGCTCCCTCCTGGTACCCAGTGGAACTCTCCTGAACTCCCTCCACGGGTCAAGGCAGAATGTCTACGAGAGACATAAACCACGTCCTCACCAGGCTAACCTTTCATGGCATCATCTGTCATGTCTTTCATGATGAAAGACCACTTCCAACCAGGGAGGGAAGGAACAGACTGAGAAAAGGACAGAAAACTTCATTTCTGCTTTTGTGCACACTTCAGCTAGAACGTGGGCTTTCCTGCTGACCCAGACAGTAAAGAATCTGCCTGCAGTGCAGGAGACCTGGGTTCGATCCCTGGGTTGGGAAGATCCCTTGGCGGAGGGCATGGCAACCCACTCCGGTGTTATTGCCTGCAGAACCCCCACGGACAGAGGAGCCTGATGGACTACAGCCCGTGGGGTTGCAAAGATTCGGACACAACTGAGCAACTAAGCACTCACAGCTAAAACATACCGTTTTGGTCCTGAGTTAGGGAGGGCTAGGTGGTACCCTTCCAGCCCTCCCCACACCCCCACCAAGAGCAGGACCCTTTAGGTCTTAAAGAACCAGGATGAATAAGAGAAAGTATAGCTTTTCCAGGGCAGACCTGACCTACATACTCTAAATCTTTCCTGTGTTTGAGGGGAGAGCTACTGGTCTTCAGGTTATCTTCGGGCGAAATTAAGGGTGGGGGAAAGGTCAGTCCAGGACATGATTGGCTAGGTGAGCGGGGGAGGTTGGGAAGATGCCAACTCATCTTCACAGCATCTGTGTTTGTAAGTCAGTCACCCTCGGGGCCAGTGAACAGGGCAACCTAGCCCACCACCTGGACAAATAACTAGGTCTGAATTGTGCCTGTGTATTTGATTCTCATATCTCGTGTGTATGTGTTTAGCCATTCGGTCGTGTCTGATTCTTTGCAACCTCATGGGCTATAGCCCTCCAGGCTCCTCGGTCTGTAGGGATTTTCCAGGCAAGAATACTGGAGTGGGTAGCCATGCCCTCCTCCAGGGGATCTTCCTGACCCAGGGAATGAACCCGAGTCTCCTGCACTGGCAGACGGATTCTTTACCGTCTGAGCCACCATGGGGAGACCCTCATATCTCATGAAGTGTGAAAGTCACTCAACCATGTCTGACTCTTTGTGACTCCATGGACTATAGAGTCCATGGAATTCTCTAGGCCAGAATACTGGAGTGGGTAGCCTTTCCCTTCTCCAGGGGATCTTCCCAACCCAGGGATTGAACCCAGGTCTCCCACATTACAGGCAGATTCTTTATCAGTTGAGCCACAAGAGAAGCCTCATATCTTATACAACCACTTAAATTATGCAGTTCTCATCTGATCCTTATTTTTCATTATTATTTAAAAAATTTTTTCGGCCTCACTGTGACATTCAGGATCTTAGTTTCCTGATCGGTGATTGAACCCACACCTCCCTGGAGCCTTCCATATTAACCACTGGACTGCCATAGGAGGGTCTCATCTGATCCTTAAATACTAGTCCATAATTATATCTCTTTTGACTCTTTAAGTATTTAACATATCTATCATTTACTTTCTTGTAAGGAAGTTATCTCCCTGATACTTTCCAATCATTCTTCAACAGACCCTAATTTCTCAAAAATTTATTTCCACCTAGGCAGGGATTTTATAACAATGCCCTATGTCTAGTTTTCTCTTGTTTTATTGTGAGTAAAATAGAACATTAAGTTATAAAATAGTTGCTCTTCTATCATTTTTAGCTACTCAATTTTGCAGCTGTTTTAGGCCATGTCACCCTAGAGGCTGTTAAAATCAAATGGGGTGATATATATGAAAGTATTTTCAAAGCATGAAGACGCTACTCAAAAAGACTCTTGCTGGTTGTTGTTATTTCAAGTGGCCCTTAAAAGTTGTGGCTTTTTGGTTTTATTTTTTCATGACCATACTCATTATTGCTTGGGATTATATAAAAACTAACAAAAATCAACTACCCCAAACAGCCACCAAATTTGCTGTTTTTCTAATGATTATTCTTACATTTTTCATAGGATGCTTTTTCCTTCTTTATTTCTTTTTCAATTTCTTTTTCTTTTTTTTTTAACTTCATTTTTTTTAAAGAGCAGTTTTAGGTCTATAACACAATTGAGAGGAGGGTACAAAGATTTCCTATATACCCTCTGGCCCTTCACATGCAAAGCCTCCCCCCTTATCAACACCACTCCATAGAACGGTGCATTTTTACCAGAGATAAACCCACATTCAGTTCAGTTCAGTTCAGTCATTCAGTCGTGTCCGACTCTGCGACCCCATGAATCGCAGCATACCAGGCCTCCCTGTCCATCACCAACTCCCAGAGTTCACACAAACTCACGTGCATCAAGTCAGTGATGCCATCCAGCCATCTTATCGTCTCTCGTCCCCTTCTCCTCCTGCCCCCAATCCCTCCCAGCATCAGAGTCTTTTCCAATAAGTCAACTCTTCGCATCAGGTGGCCAAAGTACTGGAGTTTCAGCTTTAGTATCAGTCCTTCTAATGAACACCCAGGACTGATCTCCTTTAGGATGGACTGGTTGGATCTCCTTGCAGTCCAAGGAACTCTCAAGAGTCTTCTCCAACACCACAGTTCAGAAGCATCAATTCTTCAGTGCTCAGCTTTCTTCACAGTCCAACTTTCACATCCATACATGACCACTGGAAAAACCATGGCCTTGACTAGACGGACCTTTGTTGGCAAAGTAATGTTTCTGCTTTTCAATATGCTATCTAGGTTGGTCATAACTGTCCTTCCAAGGAGTAAGTGTCTTTTAAATTCA
>SJYX01003616.1:355927-393771 GCA_006410675.1 Oreotragus oreotragus | reverse complement strand
ATTTTGAGCATTACTTTACTAGTGTGTGAGATGAGTGCAATTGTGCGGTAGTTTGAGCATTCTTTGGCATTGCCTTTCTTTGGGATTGAAATGAAAACTGACCTTTTCCAGTCCTGTGGACACTGCTGAGTTTTCCAAATTTGCTGGCATATTGAGTGCAGCACTTTCACAGCATCATCTTCCAGGATTTGAAATTGCGAGACTGGAATTCCATCACCTCCACTAGCTTTGTTCATAGTGATGCTTTCTAAGGCCCACTTGACTTCATATTCCAGGATGTCTGGCTCTAGGTGAGTGATCACACCATCATGATTATCTGGGTCGTGCAGATCTTTTTTGTACAGTTCTTCTGTGTATTCTCGCCGCCTCTTCTTAATATCTTCTGCTTCAGTTAGGTCCATACTATTTCGGTCCTTTATCGAGCCCATCTTTGCATGAAATGTTCTATTGGTGTCTCTAATTTTCTTGAAGAGATCTCTAGTCTTTCCCATTCTGTTGTTTTCCTCTATTTCTTGTTGTTGATCTATTTCACTGATCCCTGAGGAAGGCTTTCTTATCTCGCCTTGCTATTCTCTGGAACTCTGCATTCAGATGCTTGTATCTTTCCTTTTCTCCTTTGCTTTCCACTTCTCTTCTTTTCACAGCTATTTGTAAGGCCTCCCCAGACAGCCATTTTGCTTTTTTGCATTTCTTTTCCGTGGGGATGGTCTTGATCCCTGTCTCCTATACAGTGTCATGAACTTCCGTCCATAGTTCATCAGGCACTCTATCAGATCTAGTCCCTTAAACCTATTTCTCACTTCCACTGTACAATTATAAGGGATTTGATTTAGGTCATGCCTGAATGGTCTAGCATTAGCACATCATAATTGCCTAAATTCCATCGTTTACCTTAGGACTTACTGTTGTTGTTTTAATTTTAGTATTTATTTTTCTGCCTGTGCTGGGTCTTAGTTTCAGCAGGCAGGATCTTTTAAATGCAGCATGAAGGATTTTTAGTTATGGAATGTGGGATCTCGTTCCCTAACCAGAGATCTAGTTCCCTTCCCTGCACTGGGAGCCAGGAGTCTTAATCTCTGGACCACCAGGGAAGTCCCGTAGTTCATTTCTTTTTAGCTCTGAATAATATTCCATTGTCTGGATGTACCAAAAGTTATTGATTTATTTATTTACAAATAAATAAAGGACACCTACCTTGGTGTCCTTCAGTTTGGGCAATTATGAATGAAGCTGCTATAAAACATCAGTGTGCAGGTTTTTGTGTAGACATAAGTTTTCAGTTTATTTGGATAAATACCAAGGAGCACGACCGCTGGATTTGATGGTAAAAGTATGTTTAGTTTTTCTAAGAAACCATCAAACTGTCTTCCGTAGTGGCTGCACCACTTTGCACTTCCACCAGCAATGAATGAGAGTTTCTGTAGCTCTACATCCTCTCCAGAATTTAGTGTGTTCAGCGTCTGGATTTTGGCTATTTTAATAGGTGTGCAGTGGTATCTCACTGTAGTTTTAATTTGTATTTCCCTGACGACATTATGCAGAGCGTTTAAACTTCAAAAAATATTCTATTTACTTCAAAACATTAATTAAAAATGAATTGCTGGACACTTAAGTTGCTTCCATATCTTAGCAACTGTAAACAATGCTGCCATGAATATTGGGGTCCATGTAGCTTTTCAAACTAGCGCTTTTTATATACCTCGGAGTGGAATTTCTGGAGCATATGGTAACTTATAGTTTTTCCAGAAACCCCCATATTGTTTTCCTCAGTGGTTGCACCAATTCACAATTCCACCAGCAGTGTACACGGGCATCTTTTTGTCCACATCCTTGCCAACGTTTGTTATTTGTGTCCTTTTTGAAGATAACCATTCTGACAGGTGTGAGGTGAAAACTCGTGATGACTAGCGATGTAGAGAATCTTTCCATGTATCTATTGGCCCTCTGGCTTTCCTCTTTGGAAAAATGTCTATTCAGTGCTTCTGTCCATTTTATTGATGTTGACTTGTATGAGCTGTTTATAAATGTTGGATATTAATAGTCTATTAGTCATGTCATTTGCAGATTTTTTCTCCCATTCAGTAGGCTGTCTCTTCATTTGTCAAAGGTATTCTCTGCTTCTGCAAAGAAAATGAACAGGTAAAGAAGACATAATACACACAGACACACACTATGGTGTGTACACAGACACACACAATGGAATATTATTCAGTCATAAAAAGTTTAAAAAATTGCCATTTGCAGCACCATGGACGAATTTGGAGGGCGTTATGCTAAACTGAAATAAGTTAGAATAAGGCAGATACTTATGATATCACATATCAGTTCAGTTCAGTCGCTCAGTTGTGTCCGACTCTTTGCGACCCCATGAATCACAGCACGCCAGGCCTCCCTGTCCATCACCAACTCCCGAGTTCACTCAAACTCATGTCCATCGAGTCGGTGATGCCATCCAGCCATTCTCATCCTCGGTCGTCCCCTTCTCCTTCTGCCCCCAATCCCTCCCAGCATCAGAGTCTTTTCCAGTGAGTCAACTCTTCGCATGAGGTGGCCAAAGTACTGGAGTTTTAGCTTTAGCATCAGTCCTTCCAAAGAACACCCAGGGCTGATCTCCTTCAGAATGGACTGGTTGGATCTCCTTGTAGTCCAAGGGACTCTCAAGAGTCTTCTCCAACACCACACTTCAAAAGCATCAATGCTTCAGCACTCAGCTTTCTTCACAGTCCAACTCTTACATCCAAACATGACCACTGGAAAAACCATAACCTTGACTAGCTGGACCTTTGTTGGCAAAGTAATGTCTCTGCTTTTTAGTATGCTATCTAGGTTGGTTATAACTTTCCTTCCAAGGAGTAAGTGTCTTTTAAATTCATGGCTGCAATCACTGTCTGAGTGATTTTGGTGCCCCCAAAAATAAAGTCTGACACTGTTTCCACTATTTCCCCATCTATTTCCCATGAAGTGATGGGACCAGATGCCATGATCTTTGTTTTCTGAATGTTGAGCTTTAAGCCAGCTTNCTCAGTGACCCACCTGAAGGGACACGGCGGCGGAGGAGAGAGAAACAGAAAGGCAACCGGGCCTCCCTGGCGGCTCAGATAGAAAAGAATCCGCCTGCAGTTTGGAAGACCTGAGTTCAGTCCCGGGGTTGGGAAGATCCCTTGGAGGAGGGCTTGGCAACTCACCCCAGTACTCTTCCTGCAGAATCCCCATGGACAGAGGAGCCTGGAGGGCTGCAGTCCATGGGGTGGCAAAGAGTGGGACACGACTGAGCGGCTAAGCACACACAAGGCAATTACTCTATCTGGTGGCCAATATTTTTACTGCAGGCAATGGCATGGCCAATATTTTACCAGCCCCCAGAGTGGACCTTTGTAATGAAATAGGAGAATATATCTTCTATTTCTTTACAAAGGAATATGCACAATATTCCTTTTCCAATCCTCTGAATTTTGTTGACTATTACAATCAGATGTGTATAAGAGACAGGGGGGGGGTGGGCGGAACCTGGTTGGCTTCCATCTACGGGTCGCACAGAGTCGAACACCACTGAAGCGACTTAGCAGCAGCAGCAGGGCCACCTGGGAAGCCCAGGTGAGCATGAGGGAAGATTTTTTTGTTTGTTTTAATATTTACTTATTTATTGGCTGTGCAAGGTCTTAGTTGTGGCAAGCAGTACCTTTGTTGCGATATGTGGGATCGTCTTTTAGTTGTGGCATGCAAGCTCCAATTCCCCGACCAGGGATTGAACTCACGTCCCTTACAGAGGAAGCTCAGAGTCTTACTCACTGGACTACATAACATTCATTCATCTTGTAGCCTGTGTCAGAACTTTCTTTTTAAGACTGAATGCTATTTCATTGTATGGATAGACCTTATTAATATTTTGTTTATGCGCTGATCAGTTGATGGATATTAACCTCTTATCAGATAACATGATCGGCATTCCATAAGTAACTTTTTGTTCCGTTGATGTGTCCTTTTTAAAAAATTTCTTTTTAAAATTTACTTTAATTATTTTTGACCACAGCAGCACATGTGGGATCTTAGTTCCCCAACTAGGGATGCAACCAGCACCCTCTGCATTGGAAGTGCAGAGTCCTACCCACCAGACCGCCAGGGAAGTCCCTAATGGTGTCCTTCAATGCACAAAAGTTCTACATTTTGACGAAATCTTACTTATCTATTTTTGTTGTGGTCTCTGCCTTTGATGAAACTGCCAAGAGAGCCTTGCCAAACCCAACATCATGAGGCTTTCTTCCTAAGAAGTTCATAATTTTAGCTCTGACATTTAGGTCTTTGATCCATCTTGAGTTAATTTTTGCCTACGGTATGATGCCAGGGTCCAACCTCTTTCTTTGGCTTACGGAAATCCATTTTTTTCCCAACGCTGTTGAAAAACTCCTTTCCGCATTGAATGATCTTGGCACCCTCATCAAAAATCATTTGCCCATATATGGGAGGGTTTATTTTTGAGCTACTGAATGTTTCCACAAATAAAATGTTATTGAATGCATGGCCACACTATTTCATTTGAGAACCCAGCGCTGGAAAAGCCTAAAGGATTAACTACCTGGCCGTTGACAGAAAAGGTCTGTCAGCCCTTGCTCACCGGGAGCGTAAAACCTGCAGAGGCAGAAACGCGTGGGAGGGACTTTCCGGGCGTCCCCCTTCCCTCACAGCGGGCGTGGGCTCAGCGTCTGGCTGCAGAGCTGAGATCCCCCATGCGGCATAGTGAGGCCAAATGTGACAGAAAAAAGAAGCTCTTGCACAGGTTACAAGCCCGACCCTGAAGCCTGGGGCACTGCTCTTTCGAGGCTCCTCTGGCTTCCAGCTCCGGGTCCATCCAATTGCTCCCAACTTCTCACCCTTTAGCCTCACCCACCTACCCTTGAGTTCCTTCTGGTTTAAATTCTCTTCCCTTTCCTACCACTTGGGCACTTGGTTAAATGCCCCCTCCTCCAGGAAGCCTTCCCTGAACGCTTTGGGCTGAATGAAGTGTTTTCTCCTTTCTCATTCTCCAAGGGCCTTGATCTATAGTCTGTCACACAGAACACACTGTTCTCCTGGTTTGTAACTTACTGTCTCTCCTACAGTCCTGGGGGAGCCAGCAAGGCAGCGCTCAGCAGCATCCTTTGTCAGTCCCTTTACAGCTATCCAAAGCCTGGCACACAGTAGGCACTCAAGGAATACAGCTTCTTACTGATCATACTGAATAATCTTTGTCAAAGCCTGGGTCACAGGATGGAGCAGTCTTGATTTATTCAGAGAAATTAAGAGAACAACAAAAACAACTTTTTTTTTTTTTTAAGTTTGGCTGATTTAAAGCTTTCTCTCTTAAAAAAAAAAAATTTTTTTTAAGGGGTCCCCTGGTGGCTC
The DNA here is from genome assembly GCA_006410675.1 of Oreotragus oreotragus. NCBI lineage: Eukaryota > Metazoa > Chordata > Mammalia > Artiodactyla > Bovidae > Oreotragus > Oreotragus oreotragus. The sequence continues at coordinate 388,392 of SJYX01003616.1, read as the reverse complement.
AGACAGTAAAGAGTCTGCCCTCATGCAGGAGACCCAGGTTTGATCCCTGGGTCAGGCAGATCCCCTGGAGAAGGAAAGGGCAACCCACTCTAGTATTCTTGCCTGGAGAATCCCATGGATGGAGAAGCCTGGTGGGCGACAGTCCATGGGGTCTGAAAGAGTCAGACACGACTGGATGACTTCATTTTCCCTTTTTTTAAAATTCATTTTTGCCTAAAAATTTAATTGCTGTGACTCATCTAATTACAATAATAAACAATGCAGTTTCTTTTTCTTCAAATAATAGCAAAAATACAGTTTCTGCAATGTGCTAAGTAAGACCAAAGGTGCACGGCCTGCGTGCTCAGTCGTGTCTGACTCTCTGCCACCCCACGGGCTGCAGCCCACCAGGCTCCTCTGTCCATGGAGAGTCTCCAGGCAAGAACACGGGAGCGGGTTGCCATTTCCTCCTCTAGGGGATCTTCCCAAACCCCTGTCTCCCGCATTGCAGGCAGAGTCTTTATCATCTGAGCCACCAGGGAAGATGTGTCCAAACCCCAGGGCCACCAGTCCCGACAGTCAGCCTCAGCTTCCTCATCCTGAGATGGGGCCGCAGGCCATCTGCATGGGGCTGCTGAGAGGGCTGGATACAGGAGGGCAGCTGTGGAAGAAGCAGAACCACGTGTGTTCTGAGGACGGTGGCCCGGGACAGGGGTGGGTGGGGCGTGCGTGTGGCTGAAGCAGCCTGTTCATTTATTTGGATCCAGGCTTGAGACTTTCTATTCACTGCAGGTTCAGCTCTGTCTGATTGGATCTAGGCAGGTGTCGCTGCCTATTTTTGTTCGTTTGTTTGGCTGTGACGCATAGCATGTGGGGTCTTAGTTCCAGGAGCAGGGATTGAACCCGTGCCCCTGCCTTCGAAGTGCTGAGCATTAACCATGGGACCACTGGGGAAGTCCTTGTTGCTACCTGTTTGTACCTGATAAAGTTCTCTCCTTTGTGATATTGAAAACAGGGTCGGGGCTGGTTGAATGACAGACTCTTCTTTTTTCCTCCCTGACATTTTTTTTTGCTTAATATTCTTTTCCAGGATGGTTTAGCAGAGGCTATTGAATATAGTTCCCTGTTAAAAGACAGACGTTTAATTCACCTCCGGAAACCCCTTTCACCCCCTGTGTAACATGCTCAAACCTCACCTCTCTCTTCCACAGGCAAGAAACCCTCAGCCACATCTTACTGATGGCCCCGCGGAACAGGGAGACAGGTAGACTCCAGCCGGGGTGGGAAGCACTTCACCTTCTAGCTCATTGATTCTGCTAGAAATAGGAGCTGAGCTCCTGAAACTGTGTTTCCTTCTCTGTCTCCTCCAATAAAATCAAACTGAATCTCAGGTGAACTCAAAGGTGAAGAGTCTGGCTGTAACTCTATCATTCTGTCCATTATTTTTTCCTCTTCCCAGGTTTAGTAATTAAAATGAATTTGAAGGCCGTTTAGTCTCATCAGCAGAGACCAGCACTCAGTGACCCACCTGAAGGGACACGGCGGCGGAGGAGAGAGAAACAGAAAGGCAACCGGGCCTCCCTGGCGGCTCAGATAGAAAAGAATCCGCCTGCAGTTTGGAAGACCTGAGTTCAGTCCCGGGGTTGGGAAGATCCCTTGGAGGAGGGCTTGGCAACTCACCCCAGTACTCTTCCTGCAGAATCCCCATGGACAGAGGAGCCTGGAGGGCTGCAGTCCATGGGGTGGCAAAGAGTGGGACACGACTGAGCGGCTAAGCACACACAAGGCAATTACTCTATCTGGTGGCCAATATTTTTACTGCAGGCAATGGCATGGCCAATATTTTACCAGCCCCCAGAGTGGACCTTTGTAATGAAATAGGAGAATATATCTTCTATTTCTTTACAAAGGAATATGCACAATATTCCTTTTCCAATCCTCTGAATTTTGTTGACTATTACAATCAGATGTGTATAAGAGACAGGGGGGGGGTGGGCGGAACCTGGTTGGCTTCCATCTACGGGTCGCACAGAGTCGAACACCACTGAAGCGACTTAGCAGCAGCAGCAGGGCCACCTGGGAAGCCCAGGTGAGCATGAGGGAAGATTTTTTTGTTTGTTTTAATATTTACTTATTTATTGGCTGTGCAAGGTCTTAGTTGTGGCAAGCAGTACCTTTGTTGCGATATGTGGGATCGTCTTTTAGTTGTGGCATGCAAGCTCCAATTCCCCGACCAGGGATTGAACTCACGTCCCTTACAGAGGAAGCTCAGAGTCTTACTCACTGGACTACATAACATTCATTCATCTTGTAGCCTGTGTCAGAACTTTCTTTTTAAGACTGAATGCTATTTCATTGTATGGATAGACCTTATTAATATTTTGTTTATGCGCTGATCAGTTGATGGATATTAACCTCTTATCAGATAACATGATTGGCATTCCATAAGTAACTTTTTGTTCCGTTGATGTGTCCTTTTTAAAAAATTTCTTTTTAAAATTTACTTTAATTATTTTTGACCACAGCAGCACATGTGGGATCTTAGTTCCCCAACTAGGGATGCAACCAGCACCCTCTGCATTGGAAGTGCAGAGTCCTACCCACCAGACCGCCAGGGAAGTCCCTAATGGTGTCCTTCAATGCACAAAAGTTCTACATTTTGACGAAATCTTACTTATCTATTTTTGTTGTGGTCTCTGCCTTTGATGAAACTGCCAAGAGAGCCTTGCCAAACCCAACATCATGAGGCTTTCTTCCTAAGAAGTTCATAATTTTAGCTCTGACATTTAGGTCTTTGATCCATCTTGAGTTAATTTTTGCCTACGGTATGATGCCAGGGTCCAACCTCTTTCTTTGGCTTACGGAAATCCATTTTTTTCCCAACGCTGTTGAAAAACTCCTTTCCGCATTGAATGATCTTGGCACCCTCATCAAAAATCATTTGCCCATATATGGGAGGGTTTATTTTTGAGCTACTGAATGTTTCCACAAATAAAATGTTATTGAATGCATGGCCACACTATTTCATTTGAGAACCCAGCGCTGGAAAAGCCTAAAGGATTAACTACCTGGCCGTTGACAGAAAAGGTCTGTCAGCCCTTGCTCACCGGGAGCGTAAAACCTGCAGAGGCAGAAACGCGTGGGAGGGACTTTCCGGGCGTCCCCCTTCCCTCACAGCGGGCGTGGGCTCAGCGTCTGGCTGCAGAGCTGAGATCCCCCATGCGGCATAGTGAGGCCAAATGTGACAGAAAAAAGAAGCTCTTGCACAGGTTACAAGCCCGACCCTGAAGCCTGGGGCACTGCTCTTTCGAGGCTCCTCTGGCTTCCAGCTCCGGGTCCATCCAATTGCTCCCAACTTCTCACCCTTTAGCCTCACCCACCTACCCTTGAGTTCCTTCTGGTTTAAATTCTCTTCCCTTTCCTACCACTTGGGCACTTGGTTAAATGCCCCCTCCTCCAGGAAGCCTTCCCTGAACGCTTTGGGCTGAATGAAGTGTTTTCTCCTTTCTCATTCTCCAAGGGCCTTGATCTATAGTCTGTCACACAGAACACACTGTTCTCCTGGTTTGTAACTTACTGTCTCTCCTACAGTCCTGGGGGAGCCAGCAAGGCAGCGCTCAGCAGCATCCTTTGTCAGTCCCTTTACAGCTATCCAAAGCCTGGCACACAGTAGGCACTCAAGGAATACAGCTTCTTACTGATCATACTGAATAATCTTTGTCAAAGCCTGGGTCACAGGATGGAGCAGTCTTGATTTATTCAGAGAAATTAAGAGAACAACAAAAACAACTTTTTTTTTTTTTTAAGTTTGGCTGATTTAAAGCTTTCTCTCTTAAAAAAAAAAAATTTTTTTTAAGGGGTCCCCTGGTGGCTCAGACAGTAAAGAGTCTGCCCTCATGCAGGAGACCCAGGTTTGATCCCTGGGTCAGGCAGATCCCCTGGAGAAGGAAAGGGCAACCCACTCTAGTATTCTTGCCTGGAGAATCCCATGGATGGAGAAGCCTGGTGGGCGACAGTCCATGGGGTCTGAAAGAGTCAGACACGACTGGATGACTTCATTTTCCCTTTTTTTAAAATTCATTTTTGCCTAAAAATTTAATTGCTGTGACTCATCTAATTACAATAATAAACAATGCAGTTTCTTTTTCTTCAAATAATAGCAAAAATACAGTTTCTGCAATGTGCTAAGTAAGACCNTCCCTTTTTTTAAAATTCATTTTTGCCTAAAAATTTAATTGCTGTGACTCATCTAATTACAATAATAAACAATGCAGTTTCTTTTTCTTCAAATAATAGCAAAAATACAGTTTCTGCAATGTGCTAAGTAAGACCAAAGGTGCACGGCCTGCGTGCTCAGTCGTGTCTGACTCTCTGCCACCCCACGGGCTGCAGCCCACCAGGCTCCTCTGTCCATGGAGAGTCTCCAGGCAAGAACACGGGAGCGGGTTGCCATTTCCTCCTCTAGGGGATCTTCCCAAACCCCTGTCTCCCGCATCGCAGGCAGAGTCTTTATCATCTGAGCCACCAGGGAAGATGTGTCCAAACCCCAGGGCCACCAGTCCCGACAGTCAGCCTCAGCTTCCTCATCCTGAGATGGGGCCGCAGGCCATCTGCATGGGGCTGCTGAGAGGGCTGGATACAGGAGGGCAGCTGTGGAAGAAGCAGAACCACGTGTGTTCTGAGGACGGTGGCCCGGGACAGGGGTGGGCGGGGCGTGCGTGTGGCTGAAGCAGCCTGTTCATTTATTTGGATCCAGGCTTGAGACTTTCTATTCACTGCAGGTTCAGCTCTGTCTGATTGGATCTAGGCAGGTGTCGCTGCCTATTTTTGTTCGTTTGTTTGGCTGTGACGCATAGCATGTGGGGTCTTAGTTCCAGGAGCAGGGATTGAACCCGTGCCCCTGCCTTCGAAGTGCTGAGCATTAACCATGGGACCACTGGGGAAGTCCTTGTTGCTACCTGTTTGTACCTGATAAAGTTCTCTCCTTTGTGATATTGAAAACAGGGTCGGGGCTGGTTGAATGACAGACTCTTCTTTTTTCCTCCCTGACATTTTTTTTTGCTTAATATTCTTTTCCAGGATGGTTTAGCAGAGGCTATTGAATATAGTTCCCTGTTAAAAGACAGACGTTTAATTCACCTCCGGAAACCCCTTTCACCCCCTGTGTAACATGCTCAAACCTCACCTCTCTCTTCCACAGGCAAGAAACCCTCAGCCACGTCTTACTGATGGCCCCGCGGAACAGGGAGACAGGTAGACTCCAGCCGGGGTGGGAAGCACTTCACCTTCTAGCTCATTGATTCTGCTAGAAATAGGAGCTGAGCTCCTGAAACTGTGTTTCCTTCTCTGTCTCCTCCAATCAAATCAAACTGAATCTCAGGTGAACTCAAAGGTGAAGAGTCTGGCTGTAACTCTATCATTCTGTCCATTATTTTTTCCTCTTCCCAGGTTTAGTAATTAAAATGAATTTGAAGGCCGTTCAGTCTCATCAGCAGAGACCAGCACTCAGTGACCCACCTGAAGGGACACGGCGGCGGAGGAGAGAGAAACAGAAAGGCAACCGGGCCTCCCTGGCGGCTCAGATGGAAAAGAATCCGCCTGCGATTTGGAAGACCTGAGTTCAGTCCCGGGGTTGGGAAGATCCCTTGGAGGAGGGCTTGGCAACTCACCCCAGTACTCTTCCTGCAGAATCCCCATGGACAGAGGAGCCTGGAGGGCTGCAGTCCATGGGGTGGCAAAGAGTGGGACACGACTGAGCGGCTAAGCACACACAAGGCAATTACTCTATCTGGTGGCCAATATTTTTACTGCAGGCAATGGCATGGCCAATATTTTACCAGCCCCCAGAGTGGACCTTTGTAATGAAATAGGAGAATATATCTTCTATTTCTTTACAAAGGAATATGCACAATATTCCTTTTCCAATCCTCTGAATTTTGTTGACTATTACAATCTTAACTTGGGAATTAAACACAGATCATATACAAATGAATATATAGTACGTTGCCCATTTCCACAATACCTTGGGTCACAGACACTGGAAAATTAATACTCCGTATTCATCAGGAGCTTCTTAGCACAATTCAGTTTTTAATGCATTATCATCGTCTCATCTATACCATGTGCCAAGCTCTACAGTGGCATTGGAGGGAAAATGACATGTATCACGAAGTCCCTGACCTCAAGCGTGTTACAGTCTGGTCAAGATGGTTAGGCCATCTTGCCTTGAACTGACCTGATGTCTCCTCCCTCTAAGCTTATGTCATCAAAGTGTAGGTAACACAATTCAGCGGATGCCACATACCACCACTCCACCTCCAAAACAATTATCGCTGGCCAAGAACATGTGATGAGAAAATTCCCTGAGCTAGATAATGTCCTTAACACATGTTTAGCACTTCCCAAACATAGGCTAGGTTAGAAAGTTCCGTCCAAGGAAGAATGTCTGTCCTACTTTGCAAGGGAAAGTGGGATGACCCCGCCATGGTGAGAAGGCTGGGCTCCTTTGGCTAAAATTAGGGTTTCTCTACACCAGAGCCCTTGGGTCCCCAGGGAACAGGAAAGCCATAACGGCTCTCAGACTTCTCTTACTTTTCTCCTTTCTCTCTTTCCCTCCCTCCATTGCTTCCTTCTCTCCTTTTTAATTTTCCACATCTTAATAACTCTTTTTGAATTTTTCTGTGAGAAAGCAAACTACAAAATGTTTTGGAGGGTGCTGGAGTTTGATAACACTGGTTATCTCAGAGTGATCTGAAGCATATGATGGCTATTATTTGTGCCTCTGAAAAGTAAAAGCTGGAAACCCCAGTTGATATTTCTTAATAAATTTCTTTTGGCGGACAAAGTATCTTAAGGGTTAGTCTTTAGAGGACAAGCTGGCGATTCTGCTTTAATTCGTGGTAAATGCTGCCCTCCTGTGGACAGATGTGGATATTACAACCTATGAATAAGGCTCCCAGAGAAAAGTTGCTTGATAATTTATTAACTATTTTCTGCAAAGAGGCCTCTGTTTTTTATTTCATTTTCTTTTGGAGGATTCCTTGGGACCCTGAAAAATTCTCCTTATTCTTGTGAACCGCTTTCCACATCCCAGGAGCTACAAGATGTCTGCAGTTCTCTGGCTGTGTGTGTGTGCGTGTGTTCAGTTCAGGTCAGGTCAGCTGTGTTCAACTCTTTGCTGCCCCATGGACTGCAGCACGCCAGGCCTCCCTGTCCATCACCGACTTCCAGAGCTTGCTCAAACCCATGTCCATCGAGTCGTTGGTGCCATCCAGCCACCTCATCCTCTGTCGTCCCCTTCTCCTCCTGCCCCCAATCCCTCCCAGCATAAGGGTCTTTTCCAGTGAGTCAGTTCTTCGCATCAGGGGCCCAAGTACTGGACAGGTGGCGTGTTCAGTAGTGTCCCACTGTCTGTGACCCCATGCGCTACAGCTGGCAGGGTTCTTCTATCCATGGAATTATGCAGGGGAGGATGGTGGAGCGGGTAGCCATTCCCTCCTCCAGGGGATCTTCTAGACACGGGGATCTTGTATCTCCTGCATTGGTAGGGGGATTCGTTACCACTGTGCCACCTGGGAAGCCCAGTTCTCTGGATGATAAGCCACCAATCTAGCTCTTATAACTAGCTCCTTTCCTCTTGCCTGTGTGTGGCCTGGTGACAATCTTCTGTTCAGAAAGCATCTGGGTATCCCATTATCCAGGGCTCCCAACAATTCCATTCATGTCCATCTGTTGCTGCCGGGGCGTGAGGGGGAGAGCAAAGGCTATAAAGACATACAGAGCAACTTCACTGCGAACATCAAGGAGCAAGTACTGTTGGGCCTCTTCTTTTGCATCAACTAGTCATCACTACATAACATGTGGAGGCCATTTATACAAAGCATGTTAGTGAGCAAAACCCAGGAGAGCATCATTTCTGCCTTAAGTAGCAAGGGAAGTGAGGATGAAGCTCTGTAGACACTTTAGATGGAGAAACAGATGAGGCTGAGGTCCTGGCCCTTCCCTAATGTCACGGGGGCTCTGAGAAAGACTCAGTTCCTCAGTTTCCCAGCTGTAAGCTGAGAATGCTGGATAAAGGAGCTTTAGGAACAAGTTTAGCTCTACGTTTATATGATTTGTCTGGACCCTCTTAAAATTTCTATCCAAAGGTACCTCCTCTGAGGATTTAGTTGTTAGCATATAAATGCCCAGGAAGAGGTCTCGGATGGGCCTTCAAATGTCTGATTGACTCGTATTAGTGGTGTATATTCATTCTCTGTTGTGAAGTACATCACCCCAAAACAACATGTGTCATCTCCCAGCCTCCACGGGTCAGGATCTGGCCGTGGCTGAGCTGGATGTCAGGGGTCGGATGGGGCTACCGTCTCACCTGCTGGCTCAGCTGGGGGAGGATCCATCTGCTTTCCGCTCAGGGGTGTGGTCACAGTCAGACCTCAGTTCCTCGTGGGCTGCTGGACGGAAGGCCTCTGCTTCTTCCCATGGGCGTCCACAGGGAGCTCTCAACGTGGCAGCTTACTTCATCAGAAGGGAACAGTGAGAAGAGCCAGAGGCAGAGGGAGAGAGAGAGAGGGAGAGAACAAGGAAGAGAGGGGTGGGTGGGGAGAAGGCTAATCTTTTGTAACCTAATCTCAGAAGCGATGTCCCTACACTTTTGCTGTGTTATTTTAAGCGAGTCCTTAGTTTTACCCCAGTCCCAAGGGGATGGGATAAAACTCAGTGTGGCGGGGACACAAGGAGAGAGTGTTCTCTGGGAGTAATTTCAGAAGCTGCTGATCACACTGTCACTTTAGGAAAGAAAATGCTTTTATACCCCAATACCTAAAATTGGGCTGCTCTTGCCTATCTCTTAGCATGCCTGGTTTTTAATGTGTGATCACAGGCTCATTTACATGGGGTGCCAGGCTCCACACTGGCACTGGAGGAAAAAATGACATACAGTAGAGAGTCTTGCATATTAGTATAGTATAGACCTCTTGCATATTACAGTCTAGTCAAGATGATTAGGTTCACCTTGCCTTGAACTGGCCCGATGTCTCCTCCCTCTAAGTTTACGTCACCGAACTGTAGGCAGACACAGATTCAGCAGATGCCAAATACTCTACTCCATTTCCCAAACAATTGTCATTGGCCAAGAACATGTGATGAGCAGCTCGCCTGAGCTAGAAGATTTTCTCAATGCATATTTAGCAGTTTCCCAACATAAGCCAGTCTAGGAAGATCCACCCCAGGAAAAACACCCGTCCTACTTTGAAAAGGAAAATGAAATTACACTGCCCAGTTTTCAGTCCAATCCCAAAGAAAGGCAATGCCAAAGAATGCTCCAGCTACCGTACAATTGCACTCATCTCACACGCCAGCAAAGTGGTGCTCAAAATTCTCCAAGCCAGGCTTCAGCAGTATGCGTACCGTGAACGTCTAGATATTCAAGCTGATTTTAGAAAAGGCAGAGGAACCAGAGATCCAAATTGCCAACATCCATTGGATCACCAAAAAAGCAAGAGAGTTTCAGAAAAGCATCTACTTCTGTAGTGTTATGTCTTCAAAATGTAGGTAGATACACATTCTGTGGGTGCCAGATACCACCGCTGCACCTCCCAAATGTTTGCCACTGCCCAAGAACGTGTGATGAGAAGACTGCATGGGCTGGAATGTTTAACAAATATCTAGCACTTCCCCAACACAGGCTAGATTAGGAAGTTCTATCTGAGGAGGAATGCCTGTCCTACTTTGAAAAGGAAAATGGCAGTACACTACCCGGGGGAGTGGCTGGAGCGCTCTGGCTAAAATTAGGGTTTTTCAAAACCAGAGACAGTGGATTCCCAGGGAACTGGGGAATCGCAACTGTTCTCGGACTGCTTGCCTTACTTTCCTCCTTTCTTCTTCCTTTCCTTCCCTCGCTCCATTCTTTCCTTCTCTCTTTCTTTTTAGTTACCAGCATTTTAATAACCGTTCTTACATTTCTGTGTAAGATCAGAGTATTATTGGAGTTGCTGGAATTTGATAACACTGGTTATCTCCGAGTGAGCTGAATATATGATGGCTATTATCTGTGTCCATTAAAAGCAAGAATTGGAAAGCCAAGTTGATATTTCTTAATTCAGTTTGGTGTAAAAATATCTCAGGTAGTCTTTTAGAGGGCAGCATTGGAAATTCTGCTTCGAGTTGAGTTCAGTTCAGTTACTCGGTCATGCCCGACTCTTTGCAACCCCTTGAATCGCAGCACGCCAGGCCTCCCTGTCCATCACCAACTCCCGGAGTTCACTCAGACTCACGTCCATCGAGTCCGTGATGCCATCCAGCCATCTCATCCTCTATCGTCCCCTTCTCCTCCTGCCCCCAATCCCTCCCAGCATCAGAGTCTTTTCCAGTGAGTCAGCTCTTCGCATGAGGTGGCCAAAGTATTGGAGTTTCAGCTTTAGCATCCGTCCTTCCAAAGAACACCCAGGAATGATCTCCTTCAGAATGGACTGTTTGGATCTCCTTGCAGTCCAAGGGACTCTCAAGAGTCTTCTCCACCACAGTTCAAAATTCTGCTTTAAATCATGGTAAATGCTGCCCTCCTGTGGACACATGTGGACATTACAACCTGCGAATGAGGCTCCAAGAGAAAAGTTTCTTAGTAACTCGTTATTGAATATCTTCTGCGAAGAGGACCCTGTTTGTTTTTTTATTTTCTTTTTCTCTTGAGAATTCTTTGGATCCTGAAAAACTCTCCATATTCTGAGCCACTTTCATATCCCAGGAGCGACAGTCTCTGGCAGATAAACTACCACATCTAGCTCTTAGAAGTAGCTCCTTCCCTCTTGCCTAGGTCAAGTTGGTTACAGTTTCCTGTTTAGAAAGCATCCAAGTATCCCTTTATCCCATTGTTAGGGCCCCAGGGCTCCATTCATGTCTGTTTCTTGCTGCTGGGGCGGGAGGTGGAGAGAAAAGGGTGTACAGAGATACCGAGCAACATCTCTTCATTGTGAACATCAAGGACGAAGTATTGTTGGCCTCCACTCTTGCAGTAACTATTCACCACTACATAAAATGTACGAGACGTTTATATAAAACATGTTAGTGCACAGCACCCAAGAACACCTCACAGCTGCCTTAAATAGCAAGGGAAGTGAGGAGGAAGCCTGTAGACACTTTGGAGGCAGAAACACACTAGGATTGGCCCTGGCCCTTCCCACATGTCATGGGGGCTCTGAGAAAGGCTCAGGCTCAGCTTCCCAGCGTGAAATGAGAGAGCTGGATAACGTTTAGCTCTATTTTTTAAATATGTTTATTTCTTTTAATTGAAGGTTAATTACTTTACAATATTGTATTGGTTTTGCCATACATCGACATGAATCCGCCACAGGTATGCACGTGTTCNGAGAAAGGCTCAGGCTCAGCTTCCCAGCGTGAAATGAGAGAGCTGGATAACGTTTAGCTCTATTTTTTAAATATGTTTATTTCTTTTAATTGAAGGTTAATTACTTTACAATATTGTATTGGTTTTGCCATACATCGACATGAATCCGCCACAGGTATGCACGTGTTCCCCATCCTGGAGCCCCCTCCCTCCTCCCTCCCCCTACCATCCCTCTGGGTCGTCCCAGTGCACCAGCCCCAAGCGTCCGGTATCCTGCATCGAACCTGGACTGGCGGCTTGTTTCATTAGCTCTACTTTTGCATGGTGTTTATTTTCTGGACCTTTCTTGAAATTTCTATTCAAAGATACCTCTTCTGATGATTTAGTTGTTAGTGGGAAAAGATGTCCAGGAACTGGTCTGAGATGTGCCTTCAAAGATCTGATTGCCTGGTTTTAGTGCTGTGTACTCATTTCCTACTGTGAAACACATTACCCAAACTTAGTGGCTCAGAACAGCGTGTGTCAAACCCCAGGCTCCACAGGTCAGGATCTGGCCGTGGCTGAGCTGGATGTCAGGTGTCGGATGGGGCTGCCGTCTCACCGGCTGGCTCAGCTGGGGGAGGATCGATCTGCTTTCTGCTCAGGTGTGTGGTCACAAGTCTCTGCAATATTGGTATTGCAATATGTGCAATACCAAAGTAGCTCTTAAAACTAGCTCCTTCTCTCTTGCCTGTGTGTGTGGCCCTATATCCTGGTCACAAAGCACCAGGGCCTCATGGGCTGCTGGATGGAAGGCCTCCGCTTCTTCCTGTGGGTGTCTCCGCAGGGAACTTCCAACATGGCAGCTCCCTTCATCAGAATGGAGCAGTGAGAAGAGCCAGAGGCAGGGGGAGAGAGAGAGAGAGGGAGAGAGAAGGAGGGAGAGGGAGAGAGGGAGAGAGAGAGGGAGACAGAGGGAGGGCAGGCGATAGTGAAATACGGAGGGAAGGGTCGGGGTGGGGAGCAAACTTAGTCTATTATAACCTAAGCAGAAGTGATACCCCATCACTTTGCCTGTAATATTTTGATTAACGTCAGTCATCATTTTCTAGCCCAGTCCCAAGGTGATGGGGCAAAACATAGTGTGGTGGGAATACTAGAAGGAAGTGTGCTTTGGGAGCCAACACAGAAGCTGCCAATTATACTGTGTGATTTCATGAGAGAAAATGCCTTTGAATTTCATTTTCTTTCCATGCAAAATGGGGCCGCTCAAGCCTATCTCCTAGCACGTCTTGGTTTCTAATGTGCTATCATCAGCTCGTTTATTCTGTGTGCCAAGCTCTGCGGTGGCATTGGAGGGAAAAATGACATATAGTCTAGAGCCCCTGACCTCCAGCATATTCCCATGTGGCCAAGATGATTAAGTTCCTGTGACCTTGGCCAAGAAACTTCCATGAGCCGAAAGCACTCCCCAACATAGGCTAGATTAGGAAGCTGCATCCCAGAGAGAATTCGTGTCCTACTTTGAAAAGGAAACTGGAACCACCCTACCCTGGGGAGATGGTTGGACTCCTCTGGCTAAAATGAGGGTTTCTCAAATCCAGGTAGCCTCCGGATACCCTGGGATCTGCGTCATAATGGTGCTAAGATTTCTTTTCCTACTGTGCTTTTTCTATTTCTTTCCTTCCTCCCCTCCATTCTTTCCTGCTCTCTTTTTGAAACATTTTCAGCATTTTAGCAACTCTTCTTACATTTCCCTGTGAGAAGACCAATTAAAAACTATTTTGGTGGGGGGCAGGTATACATTATAACACTGGTCGTCCCAGGGTGATCTGAAAGATATGATGGTTCTTATTTGTGCCTTTGAAAAGCAACAATTGGAAACCCAAGTTGCTCTTTCTTAATAAGTTCAGTTTGGCAGACGAAACATCTCAAGTGGGTTAGTCTTCAGAGGTTGACTTGGGATATTTGTCTTTAGGTCGTGATAAACGCTGCCCTCCTGTGGACACATTTAGACATTACAACCTATGAATGCCGCTTCGCGAGAAAAGTTGCTCGAGAACGTGTTATTGAATGACTTCTGCAAAGAGGACCCTGTTACTTCTTTTTCTCTTTTGGGAATTCCTTGGGACCCTGAAAAATTCCCCTTCACCTTCTGAACCACTTTCCACGTCCCAGGAGCTGCAGAATATCTACAAGTCTCTGCAATATTGGTATTATGTGCAATACCAAAGTGGCTCTTGAAACTAGCTCCTTCTCTCTTGCCTGTGTGTGGGGCCCTGTTACAATATCCTGGTCACAAAGCACCAGGTATCTCATTACCCCAGGCTCCTAACAATTCCATTTATGTCCATCCATTGCTGCTGGGGAGTGAGGTGGAGAGCAAAGGGAACAAAGAGAGAGTGAGCAACTTCTCTTCTTTGTAAACAGGAAGGACCAAATGTTGTTGGGCTTCTAATCTTGCGGGAATATTCACCACTTATAACATGTAAGGCCATTTATGCGAAACATGTCAGTTAGCGCACCCCAGGAAGGCACCATTTTTGCCTTAAATAGCAAGAGAGGTGAGATGAAGCCATGTAGACAGACACTTAGATGAAGAAACCAAGCAGGCTGAGGTCCTGGCCCTTCCCAAACGTCATGGGGGCTCTGAGAAAGCTCAGTTCTCAGTTTCCCAGCTGTAAACTGAGAGAGCTGGATAAAGGAGCTTTACGAACAGGTTTAGCTCAACTTTTGTATGACTTATATTGCTTGGAATTGCTACTCAGGGCACCTCCTCTGAGGATTTAGTTGTTCATGTATAAAGATGCCCAGGAAGAAGTCTCAGACAGGCCTTCAAATACCTGATTGCCTGGTATTAGTGGCGCGTATTTGTGCTCTATTTTGATGCCCATTATCCAAACTTAGCGTCTCAAAACAACATGTGTCATCTTCCTGCCTCCACGGGTCAGGATCTAGCCATGACTGAGCTGGATGTCAGGTGTCTGATGGGGCTGCCCTCTCACCTGCTGGCTCAGGTTGGGGAGGATCCATCTGCTTTCCGATCAGGTGTGTGGACGCAGGCAGACCTCAGTTCCTCATGGGCTGCTGGATGGAAGGCCTCTGCTTCTTCCTGTGGGCGTCCACAGGGAGCTCTCAATGTGGCAGCTTCCTTCATCAGAAGAGAACAGTGAGAAGAGCCAGAGGCAGGGGGGGAGAGAGAGAGAGAGGGNTTCTGAATGTTGAGCTTTAAGCCAACTTTTTTACTATCCTCTCTCACTTTCATCAAGGGGCTCTTGAGTTCTTCACTTTTTGCCATAAGGGTGGTGTCATCTGCATATCTGAGGTTATTGATATTTCTCCCGGCAATCTTGAATCCAGCTTGTGTTTCATCCAGCCCAGTGTTTCTCATGATGTACTCTGCATAGAAGTTAAATAAGCAGGGTGACAATATACAGCCTTGACTAATTCTTTCTCCTAATTGCAACCAGTCTGTTCTGTGTCCAGTTCTAACTGTTGCTTCCTGATTTGCATACAGATTTCTCAAGGGGCAGGTCAGGTGGTCTGGTATTCCCATCTCTTTCAGAATTTTCCACAGTTTATTGTGATCCACACAGTCAAAGGCTTTGGCACAGTCAATAAAGCAAAATAGATGTTTTTCTGGAACTCTCTTGCTTTTTCCATGATCCAGTGGATGTCGGCAATTTGATCTCTGGTTCCTCTGCCTTTTCTAAAACCAGCTTGAACATCAGGAAGTTCACAGTTCACGTATTGCTGAAGCCTGGCTTGGAGAATTTTAAGCGCTACTTTACTAATGTGTGAGATGAGTGCAATTGTGCAGTAGTTAGAGCATTCTTTGGCATTGCTTTTCTTTGGAATTGGAATGAAAACTGACCTTTTCCAGTTCTGTGGACACTGCTAAGCTTTCCAAATTTGCTGGCATACTGAGTGCAGCATTTTCACAGCATCATCTTTTAGGATTTGAAGTAGCTCAACTGGAATTCCATCACCTCCTCTAGCTTTGTTCATGGTGATGCTTCCTAAGGCCCACTTGACTTCACATTCCAGGATGTCTGGCTCTAGGTGAGTGATCATACCATCATGATTATCTGAGTCATGAAGATCTTTTTAATATAGTTCTTCGGTGTATTCTTGCCACCTTTTCTTAATATCTTCTGCTTCTGTTAGGTTCATACAATTTCTGTCCTTTATTGACCCCATCTTTGCATGAAATGTTCTGTTGGTATCCCTAATTTTCTTGAAGAGATCTCTAGTCTTTCCCATTCTATTATTTTCCTCTATTTCTTTGCACTGATCACTGAGGAAGGCTTTCTTTTCTCTTCTTGAGATTCTTTGGAACTCTGAATTCAAATGAGTATATCTTTCCTTTTCTCCTTTGCTTTTTGCTTCTCTTCTTTTCACTGCTATTTGTAAGGCCTCCTCAGACAGCCATTTTGCTTTTTTGCATTTCTTTTTCTTGGGGATGGTCTTGATCCCTGTCTCCTTTACAATGTCATGAACCTCCATCCATAGTTCATCAGGCACTCTATCAGATCTAGTCCCTTAAATCTATTTCTCACTTCCACTGTATAATCATAAGGGATTTGATTTAGGTCATACCTGATTGGCGTAGTGGTTTTCCCTGCTTTCTTTAATCTAAGTCTGAATTTGTCAGTAAGCAGTTCATGATCTGAGCCACAGTCAGCTCCCGGTCTTGTTTTTGCTGACTGTATAGAGCTTCCCCATCTTTGGCTGCAAAGAATATAATCAATCTGATATCTGTACTGACCATCTGGTGATGTCCATGTATAGAGTCTTCTGTTGTGTTGTTGAAAGAGGGTATTTGCTATGACCAGTGCATTCTCTTGGGAAAACTCTTAATTAGCCTTTGCCCTGCTTCATTCTGTACTCCAAGGCCAAATTTGCCTGTTACGCCAGGTGTTTCTTGACTTCCTACTTTTGCATTCCAGTACTGTATAATGAAAAGTACATCTTTGTTGCTTGATAACTTGTTACTGAAAAACATTGCTTGATAATTTGTTATTGACTATCTTCTTTAACAGGGTTCTATTATTTTTTTCTTTTTCTTTTGAAGCTTCCTTGGAACCCTGAAAAATATTCCTTCATCTTCTGAACCACCATCCACATCCCAGGAGCTAAAAAATATCTGCAATTCTCTGGCATCTAAGCTACCAAATATAGTTTATAACTAGCTCCTTCTCTCTCACCTGTGTGTGGCCTGATTACAATTTCCTGTTTAGAAAGCATCCAGGTATCCCAGTATCCAGGGCTCTTGAATAGGGCCCAATTCCTCTTGCCACTGGGGTGGGAGGTGGAGTACAAAGTATATAAAGATATATTGAGCAACTTTTATTTATTTGAATATCAAGGACCAAGTATTGCTGGGCTTCCATTCCTACACCAAATATTCATCACTACATAACATGTATGATCCATTTATACAAAATAGGTTAGTGAGCAAAGCACAAATAGCTCTCATTTCTGCCTTAAATAGCAAGGGAAGTGGGGATGAAGCTATCTACACTTTGGGTGCGTAGACACACTAGGCTGAGGTCCAGGCCCTTCCCAGATGTCATGGGGGCTCTGAGAAAGTCTGAAACCCTCAGTTTCCCAGCTGTAAAATGGGAGCGCTGGATAAAGGATCATAAGAACAAAGCTTAGCTTTACTTTTTTATGATAGATATTGTCTGGACCTTTCTTGAAATTTCTCTGTAGAGGTAACTCCTCTGAGGATTTAGTTGTTAGTGTATAAAGATGCCCAGGAAGCGGTCTGGGATGGACCCGTCACACAGCTGATGGCCTCAGATTAACTGTGTGCGTTCTCCGTCTATCGTTAAACACACTGCTCCGAGCTTAGTGGCTCAAAACAACACGAGTCATCTCCCAGCCTCCAGGATCTGGAGAGTCAGGATCTCCAGGTCAGGATCTGGCCATGACTGAGCTGGATGTCAGCTGTCGGATGGGGCTGCCGTCTCACCTGCTGGCTCAGCTGGGATCGATCTGCTTTCCGATCAGGTGTGTGGCTGCGGGCAGGCCTCAGTTCCTCATGGGCTGAAGGACGGAAGGCCTCCTGTTCTTCCCGTGGGCATCCCCAGGGAGCTCCCAACATGGCAGCTTCCTTCATCAGAAGGGAACAGTGAGAAGAGCTAGGGAGGGAGGGAGGGAGGGGAAAAGAGAGAGAGGAAGAGGGAGAGGGGTGGTAAGTTCATCTTTTTAAACCTAATCTCAGTAGTGATGTTGCAATACTTTTACTGTATTATTTTCACTAAATTGAGTCACTAGTTTTAGCCCAGTCCCTAGTGGAGGGGTTAAAACTCAGTGTGATAGGGATATCAGGAGACAGGGTTTTTTGGGATTCATTTCAGAAACTGCTTACCATACTGTGTGACTTCAAGAAAGGAAATGCCTTTGTACCTCATTTTCTTTAGCTGTAAAATGGGATGCTCATGCCTATCTCTTAGCATACCCTGGTTTTTAATGTGTTATCATCGACTTATTTATTCTGTATTGCAAACTCTGAACTGGCATTGGAGGAAAAAATGATAATATAATATAGAGTCCCAGACCTCAAGCATATTACAGTCTGGTCAAGTAGATTAAGTTCATTTTGCCTTCAACTGGCTTGATATTTCCTCCCTCTAAGCTTATGCCACCAAAATATTTGTAGACACAAATTCAGCTGATGCCCAATACCACCACTCCAACTCCACAATTGTCATTAGCCAAGAACATGTGATGAGAAACTTCCATGAGCCAGAAGATTTCCTTAACTTGTATTTAGCACTTCCCCAACACAGACTAGATTAGGAGGCTCCATCCAAGGGAGAATGCACGTCCCACTTTGAAAAGAAAAATGCCACTACACTACCATGAGGTTAGCCAGAGGTTTGACTCCTCTGGCTAAAATTAGGGTTTCTCAAACCAGAGCCTCTGGGTCCCCAGGTAACAGAAATAATGTTGGTTCTCAAATTTCTTCTCTTACTATTCTCTTGTCTCTCTTGATTTTCTTCCCTTCCTCCATTCCTGCCTTTCTTAATTTTCAGCATTTTAATAATACCTCTTTTTTTAACTTTTAACAATAATGTTTATTATACAAAGCATTATAATTTTCTCAATAGTCTTCACTCATTTATCAACAAACTTTCCACTGTACTCATTTAATAAATCAACAGTGTCAAACTATACTTCACTATTTTTTGACCTCCAAGCACTCAACTTAGAGACCGACAAAAAAGTGCTTGGAGCACTGAAAGGAAAGAGAAGAAATCCTGGAAAGGTCAACTGAGATACTTAGGAGCAGTTAAAGGGGATGGGTTAGGGCAAGAATTAGATTCCCGAGCACCATCAGATTTCCCTCACGGGTCAAAGAGGTTTACACAATCAGTTTTAAGACATGAGGTTAGAACTAGGGAATCAGAGGAGCCCATACTCTGGGATATTGCAAGTCACCCAAGTTCCTAGGTTGGCAGAAGTAAGAAAAAGAGGGGCAGAGAAAGTGGGAATGGGAAGCAGAGGAGAGGCAGGATAGACAGGAGGCAAGAAGCACAGAGGGAGAAGGCTGTGCCTAGAAGAAATAAAGGTCGGAACTTGTCATGAATTGGAAAAATGAAAAGCCGTAGTCACAAAGCTGGAAGACGGACTACGGGACGAGAAAGCCTGGAGTTTTATACCTTCCAGGAGGTGATGACAGATCCTGAAGCTCTACAGTGGCAGGCAGTGAGGTGCATTTAAGACTAAATCATCTGTTTTACGAGTAAGACATGGGCAATCTTGCTTAACTAATTCTACTCTGTGGATTTTAAAACATTATGTGCCTAGAAGGTAGTCACCCAGGCAGGTTACACACCTAACAGGCAATATAGAAGGGCTCCAAGCCAAGTGGGTCTGTAGAAAACAATTCAATTAATGTTACTGTCAAGTGAAGAGACAGCAGATTTCATTGTTCTCTTCAACCTTTTTAATAATTTCCTGAAGCTAAGCCATTCTGCAGAGAAGGCAATGGCATCCCACTCCAGTACTCTTGCCTGGAAACTCCCATGGATGGAAGAGCCTGGTGGGCTGCTGTCCATGGGGTCGCTGAGTCAGACACGACTGAGCGACTTCACTTTCACTTTTCACTTTCATGCATTGGAGAAGGAAATGGCACCCCACTCCAGTGTTCTTGCCTGGAGAATCCCAGGGATGACGGAGCCCAATGGGCTGCCGTCTGTGGGGTCGCACAGAGTCGGACACGACTGAAGCGACTTAGCAGCAGCAGCAGCAGCAACAAGCCATTCTGATCACTTGAAATAAGCTAGTATTGCCAAATGCTGCATAATCAAATAGGTTGACTGTAATCAAACCCCAATTTTTGCTGAGCCTTAACTGCCTCTGTGATTTGGAACACAGTTGGCAGCATGGAAGTTATTATTACTTTTGGGGGGGCAGGGAGGGAACTGGGGATCAACAGCTGCTTAACTATAAGTGTATGTAAACAGAAGCGATGAAATTGACCAATTATAGTAGCCATTCAGAATCCCTCTTGCCAAAAAGTTATAGCCTTGAGACTGGTTAAGCAAAACAGGATTCTGCTACTCAGATGCTCTGAGTCTGGGAAGCACTGGCTTTGATGATAACCCTGATGATAATTCGGTTTTTATTTCGATCTTCTCAGGCTCTTCTAAGACTACTGTGCCCAGCAGGGAGAAGCCTCACACAAACGCGTACCAGGGTTCAGCGGGGTTCCTTCCAAGGGGCGTCTCCCATCCTCTGCAGCTGTCCACTTTCTCCTTCACCTGTTCTTCCTTCAGCCTTGCCTCATCTGTGTCGTTGTCCTCATCCCTGCGCTTGTCCTGCTCTTCCGAATCTGTTTTGTTTTGTCTTTGTCCTTCTCTTGCTCTGAAGCTTCCTTCTTGCCTTTCTGCTCCCTCCTATAATCTCCCAGAGCTTCTTTTAACGGGTAACGAACCGCTGAAACTCCATCCCTCCGCGGTAGACAGCACGTCGCTGGCTTTCAGTGTCTTGAGTTTCCCTCTCATCGCGAAGCGGCTGGCACAGGATGTGGCACTGAGCACAAAGGCGCTGGCGGCGCGCGAGTGGAGATGTTGACACCGTCCCGGAGCGCCTCCTTGAGGACGCCGCTGATGACGCCGTTGGGAGGGTCAGGTCCTCGGGCCTCTCCGCCATGGCCGCGGCCGGGGACCCTGCCTGCAGCCTCCGCTTCAGGCCTCTACGGCGTCCGCACTTCCGGCATCGCCACGGTCCGGCCCAGCGAGGCTTCCGTCCTGCCCCGCGTGGCCCCAGTCACACCTCTTTTTACATTTCTCTCTGAGAAGGCCAACTACAAAAGTCTGGGGTGTTGCTGGAATAACATAACACTGGTTATCTCAGAGTGATCTGAAACATATGATGGTTCTTATTTGTGCCTCTGAAAAGCAAAAATTGGAAACCCAAGCTGATAGTTCCTGATAAATTCAGTTTGGCAGACATAGTATCTCAAGTGGTTCGTCTTTAGAGGACAGCTTTGGACGCGTTGCTTTAAGTCATGGTAAATGCTGCCCTCCGGTGGACACAGGTGGACATTACACTCTATGAATGAGGCGCCAAGAGCAAAGGTGCTTGAAAACTTGCTATTGAGCATCTTTGCCTAAGTGGATCTGTTTGTTGTTTTTCTTTTCTCTTGAGGGATTTCTTGGGACCCTGAAAAATTCTGATTCATCTTCAGAACCACTTTCCACATCTCAGGAGCTATAAAATATCTGCAATTTTCTGGCTTATAAGCTACCAAATCTAGCTTTTGCAACTACCTGCTTCCCTCTTGCCTACCTGTGGCTTGCTTACAAAGTTTTCTCTTTAGAAAGCAACCAGGTATCCCCATTTTCCAGAGCTTTTAACAATTCCATGCAAGTCTGTTTCTTGCTGCTGGGGCGGGAGGTGGAGAACCAAGGGTATTAAAGAGAGAAAGAGAGAGTGAGGAACTTCTTTTCACTGTGAACATCAAGGAGCAAGTAGAGTTGGGCTTCCACTCTTGCAGCAAATATTCAAAGCTATGACACACGTAGACAGCATATTAAAAAGCAAAGGCATATTTAACAGAAAAAGGTCTTGTGTAGTCAAAGCTATGGTTTTCTTAGTAGTCATGTATAAAAGTGAGAGTTGCACCATAAAGAAAGCTGAGCACAGAAGAATTGATGCTTTTGAACTGTGGTGTTGGAGAAGACTCTTGAGAGTCCCTTGGACTTCAAGGAGATCCAACCAGTCAATCCTAAAGGAAATCAACCCCGAATGTTCGTTGGAAGGACTGATGCTGAAGCTGAGGCTCCAGTAACTTTGGTCACCAGATGGGAAGAGCCAACTAATGGGAAAAGACCCTGATGCTGGGAAAGACTGAGGGCAGGAGAAGGGGATGACCGAGGACAAGATGATTGGATGACATCATTGACTCAGTGGACATGAGTTTGAGCAAGCTCCAGGAGATAGTGAAGGACCGGAAAGGCTGGTGTGCTGCAGTCCGTGGGATCACAAAGAGTTGGACACAATTGAGCAGCAAGAGCAACAACAAAACATGTACAAGCTATTTGTATAAAATATATGAGTGCGCAAGACCCAAGAAGGCATCACGGTGGCCTTAAATAGCAAGAGAGGTGAGGATGAAGCTGTGTAGACAGACACCTGGATGGAGAGGCAAACTGGGCTGAGTTCCGGCCCTTCCCACATGGCATGGGGGCCCTGAGAAAGTCTCAGTCCCTCAGCTTCCCAGAGGTAAAATGAGGGCGTTGGATAAAGGAGCTTTAAGAACAAGTTTAGCTCGACTTTTGTATGATTTATATTGCCTGGACCTTCGTGAAATTGCTATTCAGGGGCACCTCCTCTGAGGATTTAGTTGTTCGTGTATAAAGATGCCCAGGAAGCGGTCTCAGTGGAAGTGAAGGGGAAAGCCCTTCAGTCCTGTCCGACTGTCTGCAACCCCGTGGACTGTAGTGGTCTCCGGTGGACCTTCAAATATCTGATCGCCTCGTTTTTAGTGGCGAGTATTTGTTCTCTATTTTGAAGCATATTACCCTGGACTTAGTGGCTCAAAACAACATGTGCCATCTCCCAGCCTCCACGGGTCAGGATCTGGCCATGACTGAGCTGGATGTCAGGTGTCGGACGGGGCTGCCGTCTCACCTGCTGGCTCAGCTGGGGCAGGATCGATCTGCTTTCCGTTCAGGTGTGTGGCCACGGGCAGGCCTCAGTTCCTCATGGGCTGCTGGACGGAAGGCCTCCTGTTCTTCCCGTGGGCATCCCCAGGGAGCTCCCAACATGGCAGCTTCCTTCATCAGAAGGGGACAGTGAGAAGAGCGAGGGAGGAAAGGAGGGAGAAAGAAAGAGAGCGAGAAAGAGGGAGAGGGGTGGTAAGTTCATCTTTTTTAACCTAATCTCAGTAGTGATGTTGCAATACTTTTACTATATTATGTTCACTAAATTGAGTCACTAGTTTTAGCCCAGTCCCAAGGGGATGGGTTAAAGCCCAGTGTGGTGGAGAAACCAGGAGACCGTGTTCTTTGGGATTTATTTCAGAAGTTGCCTGTCATACTGTGTGCCTTCAGAAAAGAATGCCCCTTTGTACCTCATTTTCTTTAGGAATGGGATGCTAATGCCCACCTCGTAGGTCTATGGTAATAAGCAAGGGCAGAGTACTGGGAACGTAGTAACTAAGAATTCAGTGACCATTGCTTTGCATGCATTCCCTATTGGAGGCCTTCCATAAAAATAACTGCAGAACTGAATTATCCAGTCTGTCTCATGTTTTCTCCCTCAACAGCCTTCTGCTCTCTAAGGAGTAGTAGCAATGGGAAATAATGAAGACACTGTGATATATCTTATCCTCAAAGTTATAAGTCAAAACAACAAAATAATCTTTAAGCCACCAATTATATCCAAGGAAAGAAATTAAACAGTCATCGGAGCACTGGTTTCTGTGTTACTCACCATTATATCCCCAGCACCACAGCCTCTGGTTCATGGCAGACACTTATAAAATATCTCTTGAACTGTATGCTGTTTTGTTTTATAAATGGTTTCCCAAGGAAACCGGTAAAACATCTTGCTTGGACTTCAAGGGACAATAAGTTTCTTGGTACCGCAGTGAATATTATTAAAAAGAAAACAATGAAAACATCATTGTCTTATCCTTATTTAAAGTTAGGGGTTCCTAGATGGAACACCAGAAACTTCCGGTCTTTTAAGAAGGAAACTTCCCAGGGAAGGCCACATCTTTAGGGTAAGGATGGACTGGCCCAGCAAGGGATCTGGTCTCCAGGCCTCTACCATCTGGGTGGTATAGGAAACGTCAGACTGTGCCCGGACTGGTGGCTCATTCTCTGGACTCTGCAACAGGCAGGAGCAAATACAAATGCAAATCCCCTCTGGGGATAAGAAGCTTTATTTGAGGCTTCAAATCCTTCCTATAAATATTTCCTCTAGGACAGTTAGAGCACACAGAGACAGTGCATGCAAAAGAAGATCAGAACTGTGATTGAGAAGCAGAGAAGACAAGAGGATGAGGGCCACAAAGGCACAGGCTACGGGGACTGTCGCACAAGTGAGCAACTATGCTGGCTTATTATGTCCAAACCTACTGCCCTAAGTTCAGTTCAGTTCAGCCACTCAGTCATGTCCGACTCTTTGTGACCCCCTGGACTGCAGCACGCCAGCTTCCCTGTCCTTCAGCATCTCCTGAAGCTTACTCAAAGCCATGTCCATTGAGTTGGTGATGTCATCCAACCGTCTCATCCTCTGTCGTCCCCTTCTCCTCCTGCCTTCAATCTTTCCCAGCATCAGGGTCTTTCCCAATGAGTCAGCTCTTCATATCAGGTTGCCAAAGTATTGGAGCTTCAGCTTCAGCATCAGTCCTTCCAATGAATATTCAGGACTGATTTCCCTTAGGATTGATTGGTTTCATCTCCTTGTGGTTCAAGGGATTCTCAAGCGTCTTCTCCAACACCACAGTTCAAAAGCATCAATTCTTCAGCACTCAGCTTTCTTTATAGTCCACCTCTCATATCCATACATGATTATTGGAAAAACCAAAGCTTTGACTAGACAGACCTTTGTTGGCAAAGTAAATGTCTGTGCTTTTTAATATGCTGTCTAAGTTGGTCATAGCACTTCTTCCAAGGAGCAAGTGTCTTAATTTCATGGCTGCAGTCACCATCTGCAGTGATTTTGGAGTTCACTACTGCCCTCAGTAGTGAATGTATGGAGTCCTGACCACCGGTCCACATATTCATAGGTTCTGAGGCTTAGGATGGAGTGAGCTATGAGGTACCACAGGCGGGAAGAGATACACCAAGCAAATATTAACCAAAAAGAAGGTTGCTATGGTTTTATTTCTATCAGACAAGATAAACTTTAAGGAAGAAATGAAAGAAAACCTAAATAAGTGGTTGTATATGCTCTGCTTGTCAATAGTCAATAGGAAGACTTAGTTTCATGAAGGTATCTGTTTTCCCTAGTTTGATCTATAGATTCAGTACAATCCCAAACAAAGCCTTAGCTGGAGATTTCGTAGACAGACAAGCTGAATCTAAAATTTACATAGCAAAAGACATAGGAAATAGTCAAAATAATTTTGGAAAGAAAGAAAAATGTTGGAAGATACACATTCCTTGACTTTAAAATTACAGTGAATCTATAGTAATTAGGAGAGTGAGGTACTGTTGAAGTAACAGACTGTACCTCTATGTGTATATGAATTAGACTTCCACAGTTATGGTCAATTGATGTTTTTAACAAGATTATGAAAGCAGTTCAAGGGAGAAAGAATAATCTTTTCAACAAGTAATACTGGAACAGTTGGACCTCTCCTAGACAAACAAATCACCAACTTCCCCCCAAAACTCTTGACCCATAACTCAGATTTTATACAAAAAATTGACTTAAAATACATCATAGGCTTTAATATAAAGCCTTAATTATTAAACTTCTCAAAGGAAGCAGAGAAAACTTTTGTGACCTTGAGTTAAAGAAAAGTTTTGGACATGGCACCAAAAGCATTGTCCTTATAAAAATTGTAAATGGGTTTAGATAAATTAAAAACTGTTTCTCTGTGAAAGATGTTGTTAAGAGAATGAAAAGATAAGCCACATGCTGGGAGAAAATGTTTGTAAATCACATTGGATGGCAAAGCAATTGTATATAGACCTCTCAAAATTCAACAACAATAAAAATAACCACATTTTAAAAATAAGCAAAAGATTTGAACAGATATTGTCAACAAAGATATATAGATGCAAATAAGCTCATGCAAAGTTGTTCAACATTGATCATTGGGGAAAGACATATTAAAAGTCCAATAAGATACTGCTATATACGTAATAGAATGGTTAAAACAAAATACACATGGCTATATTTAAAGTGGATAACCAGCAAGGACCTATTGTATAGCACAGAGAACTCTGCTCAATATTATGTAGGAACCTAAACGAGTTTGAAAAAGAAGAGATACAGGTATAACTAAATCACTCTGAGGTACACCTGAAACTATCACAATATTATTATTCAACTGTAACATGAAATCAAATGTTGATAAAACAAAGCAAACAAAAACCCAGTAATACCAACAGCTGGTAACGATGCTGAGTGATGGGAACTCACCCATCGCTGGTGGGAATGTAAAATGGTCCAGCCACTTTGGTAACAGTTTGCCAGTTTCTTATGAAGTTAAACATACATTTATCACATCACCCAGTAACTCCAAAGGAGGGAAATAAAATTTCTCTGGGAAAGCTCTATGTAAATGTTTATAGCAGCTTTGTTCTGAACCACCAGAAACGTCGAGTGAACGTGAGTGTTCTTCAGCTGGTGAACGGATGAGATTTTGCTACCAGACAGTGGAATACCGCTTAGCAACACAAAGAACAAATTACTGATATGCACTTGCCACAACGTAGATGAATCTTGAACTAGAGCTGTGTGAAAGAAGCCAGAGTCAAAGGCTGTATGCTTAATGGTTCTCTTCATATGCTCTTCTGCAGAAGGGAGAACTGTACCAATAGAGAACAAAGCGGTGATGGTCAGGGCCATCTACGTGGGAAGGAACAAAAGGCCGTGGGGTGATGGGATTGTCCTGTATCTTGACTGCGGTGATGGCCACGGAACTCTACGCATTTCCCAGTAACTCTTAGAACTGTACCCAAAAGAATAAAGTTCACTATTTGTGAAATAAAAACACCTAAGGACTTTAAGGCAAAAAGCAAGAGTCAAGTCAAAATGATAAAAGATCGATTCATCAGAAAGAGTTTTTGATCTCCAAACCTGCATTTACCTAACAACCATTTGCCAAATTTAAGGAAAGATAATTTGACAGAATCGTAGGAGAAATAACCAACCTACAGTTATCCTGGAAGATTAAAGACCCTTAACTCTCAATGATTGCTAGAAGAAGGAGCAAGAGTTACACTGAGCCCAGTAACTGCATAATAATATATTTCTCTTTTTTAATTAAAAATATCTTTTGTTTATTTTAGTTTTGGCTGTTTTGGGTCTTTGTTGCTGCGCGTGGGCTTTCTCTAGCTGTGGTGATTGGGGTTACTCTCCAGTTGCTATACACAGGCTTCTCACTGGGGTAGCTTCTCTGGTTGTGGAGCACAAGCCCTGGAACTTGGGCTCAACAGTGGTGGCTCACAGGCTTCGTTGCCCCAT
Organism: Oreotragus oreotragus; assembly: GCA_006410675.1. Lineage (NCBI taxonomy): Eukaryota > Metazoa > Chordata > Mammalia > Artiodactyla > Bovidae > Oreotragus > Oreotragus oreotragus. Next base: position 361,427 of record SJYX01003616.1, on the reverse strand, counting down.
GGCATATGGAATCTTCCCGGTTAGGGACTGAACCTGTGTCCCCTGCATTGGCCAGCGGATTCCCATCCACTGGACCACCAGGGAAGTCCCAGAATAACATTTTCTGAGTGCACATCTTATGTTTAAAATATTTCACTATGTTCTGGGCTGCAAGTAAATAATTTTGAAGCATCAAAATCACACAATGTTTATTTTTTTTTAACAAAATAGGATTATGCTAGAAATCAGTAATAAAAATGTAACAAAATGTCTCCATGAATTTGGAAATTAAGAAATGTACATCTAAATAATAATGAATGCAAAAGGAAATGATAATGGAAATTTTAAAATATTTCGAATTGAACAATAATAAAAACATTACATTTTAAAACTTGTACCGAAACTAGTACTCAGTGGGAAATTTATAGCTCTTAAAAGGTATATTCTAAAAGAATAAAGACTGAAAAAAATGAGTTAAGTATACTTCTTAACTAATTAAAAATAAAATAAATAAATTATCAAAAGTAAAAAGAAGGAATAGTTATAATAAAAGCAGAAATCAGTGGACTAGGGAGTTTTGATACAGTCAGAAATAGTTCTTCCAAAAAGATTAATAAGTTTGACAGAACTTTGGTGAGATAGATTGAGGAAAAAAAGAAAAATGTTTCAAACAAGCATGAGTGAAAAGGGAACATAAATTAGATATAGTTAAAATGAAAGATATAAAGGAAATCAATCCTGAATATTCACTGATGCTGAAGCGCCAATTCTTGGTCACTTGATGTGAAGAGCCAATTCACTGGAAAAGACCTTGATGCTGGGAAAGATTGAAGGCAGGAGGAGAAGGTATGACAGAGATGAGACGGTTAGATGGCATCACCAACTCAACTGACAGGAGTTAAGCAAATTCCAGGAGATGCAGAAGGACAGGGAAGCCTGGCGTGCTGCAGTTCATGGGGTTGCAAAGAGTCGGACACAACCGAGCAACTGAATAGCAAGATATTATGAATAATGTTATGCCAAAAATCAGATGAAATGGACAAATTCCTGGAGAAAAGATTTTCCAAAACTGAATATTGGTTCTAGAACAAGATTCTGGTTATGGATACACAAGAAATTATATTCTAAAAGTTGTTGAATTGTACACTTAAAATGCTTGAGTTTGATAGTATATAAATTATACCTCAATATGACCAACCTAGATAGCATATTCAAAAGCAGAGACATTACTTTGCTGACTAAGGTCCGTCTAGTCAAGGCTATGGTTTTTCCAGTAGTCAGGTATGGATGTGAGAGTTGGATTGTGAAGAAGGCTGAGCGCCGAAGAATTGATGCTTTTGAACTGTGGTGTTGGAGAAGACTCTTGAGAGTCCCTTGGACTGCAAGGAGATCCAACCAGTCCATTCTGAAGGTGATCAACCCTGGGATTTCTTTGGAAGGAATGATGCTAAAGCTGAAACTCCAGTACTTTGGCCACCTCATGCAAAGAGTTGACTCATTGGAAAAGACTCTGATGCTGGGAGGGATTGGGGGCAGGAGGAGAAGGGGACGACAGAGGAGGAGATGGCTGGATGGCATCACTGACTCGATGGGCGTGAGTCTTAATGAACTCCGGGAGTTGGTGATGGACAGGGAGGCCTGGCGTGCTGCGATTCATGGGGTCACAAAGAGTCAGACACGACTGAGTGACTGAACTGAACTGATGGTTGTTTAAAATGAAAATTAACTCTGGAAGTAAAAGCAAACCCCCAAATTCTTAAAATCATTGGAAAAATTGAGTTAGTAATGAAAAATCTTCCTGCAAACAAATCCAGGCTCAGATGGTTTCACCGAAAGTTCAACCCAATTATTCAAGGAACAAATAATTCCAGTCTTACATAAATCTTTTAGAAAATAGACAAAGAGGCTTATTCTAACTCATTTCTGAAGCTGTTATAACCTTGATAACAAATTCTGACATGGATAGTAGGCAAAAAAACATAGCCAACCTCATATAAGCAGAAGATATTAAGGAGAGGTGGCAAGAATACACAGAAGAACTATACAAAAAAGATCTTCATGACCCAGATAATCATGATGGTGTCACTCACTTAGAGCCAGACATCCTGGAATGCAAAGTCAAGTGGGCCTTAGGAGGCATCACTGTGAACAAAGCTAGTGAAGGCGATGAAATTTCAGTTGAGCTATTTCAAATCCTAAAAGATGATGCTGTGAAAGTGCTGCACTCAATATGCCAGCCAATTTGGAAATATCAGTAACCTCAGATATGCAGATGACACTACCCTTATGGCAGAAAGTGAAGAGGAACTAAAGAGCCTCTTGATGATGGTGAAAGAGGAAAGTGAAAAAGCTGGCTAAAAACTCAGCATTCAAAAAAAACAAAGATCATGGCATCTGGTCCCATCACTTCATTGCAAATAGGTGGGGAAACAATAGAAACAATGACACTTTATTTTCTTGGGCTCCAAAATCACTGCAGATGGTGCCTACAACCATGAAATTAAAAGATGCCTGCTCCTTAGAAGAAAAGCTTTAGAAGAAAAGCTATGACAAACCTAGACAGCATATTGAAAAACAGAGATATTAATTTGCTGACAAAGGTCTGTAAAAGCTATGTTTTTTCCATTAGTCAAGTATGGATATGAGAGTTAGACCATAAAGAAAGCTGAGCGCCAAAGAATTGATGCTTTTGAACTGTGGTGTTGGAGAAGACTCTTGAGAGTAACCTGGACTGCAAGGAGCTCAAACTAGTCAATCCTAAAGGAAATCAATCCTGAATATTCACTGGAAGGACTGATGCTGAAGCTGAAGCTCCAATACTCTGGCCACCTGATGCAAAGAACTGACTCATTTGAAAAGACCTTGATGCTGGGAAAGACTGAAGGCAGGAGGAGAAGGGGATGACAGAGGATGAGATGGTTGGATGACATCACCAACTCAATGGACATGACTTTGAGTAAGCTCTGGGAGATGCTGATGGACAAGGGAGCTGGCGTGCTGCAGTCCAGGGGGTCACAAAAGTCAGACATGACTGAGTGACTGAACAACAATACAATGAGAATTTCACATATATACAAAAATTCTAGGCAAAATATTAGCAAACAGGATCCAGCAATATGTAAAAAGGATAATATATTGTCACAAAGCTGGTTTATTCTAGTAGTGGAGAAATAATTTTTTTTCAGGAAATAGTGTTAGGATGAATAGGTGTCCATTTGGGAAAAAAATTAAGTTGGATTTCTATTTAATGTCATTTACAATAAAACATTTCTAGGTGGATAAAATGAAAAGGAAAATTAGTTAGGAGATGTTATAGGAGGGTATTTAATGATCTTGGAATCTTTTAAATACTTTTACATGAGACACGAATTTCCTGGCCTTATAGTCAGGAAAAGACTGTTTTTGACGATATAAAACATTAGGAATTCCTATTTATCAAGACTTTATAAAAATTTTTAAAAGCCACAGAAAAGAAAAATGATATTTGTTTCAGCACATATAATTCATAAAGGACAGGTGTCTGGAACATAAAAAGAATCCTGATGGGGCTTCCCAGGTGGTACAGTGGTAAAGAATTCACCTGCCAATGCAAGAGACGTGGGTTCAATCCCTGGATTGGGAAGATCTGTGGAAGAAGGAAATGGCAACCCACTCCAGTATTCTTGCCTGGAAAATTCCATGGACAGAGGAGCCTGGTGGGCTACAGTCTATGGGGTCATAAAGAGTCAGATACAGCTGAGCCACTGAACATGCATACACAATGACCTTGGTAGCAAAACCAGAAAAAGACATCACAAGAAAAGAAAACTACATACCAAGCAATGTCATGAACATATACATAAAAATCCTCAACAAAAGACTCGGAACTAGAACTTAATAATAAGTGAAAAGATTATACACTGGGATCAAGTGGTATTTTTCCCAGAAGAGGAAGTTTGGTTTAACATTCAAAAATTAATTAAGGTAATATGCTGCATCAGAAGAATATAGGACAATAATATGGTCATCTGAATGTATGCAGAAAAACATTTCACAAAACTCAGTTCCTCATCATAATAAAAGCACTCAACAAGCCAGGAATACAAGGAAAATTCCTCAATCTGATAAGGGGCATCTGTGAAAATCCTACAGCTAACATCACACTTAATGTGAAAGCTTTCCCCTTAAAATCAGGAACAAGGCAAGGACATTCACTTTCACTATTCTATACACCATTGTGTATACAGCAATAATGGAAGAAAATGAAATAAAATGCATACATACTGGCAAGGAAGAAATAAAACTACTTGTACGTGATATGATCTTGTACATAGAAAATCCTAAGAAATTCAGTAAAAATCTTTTAGAATAAGTGTGTTCTACATGGTTACAGGATACAAAGTCAATATACAATGATCATTTGTATTTCTATTAATATATAGTAGCAATGAGCCAACCAAAATTGAAATTAAGAAAACTTTTCCATTTTCAATATCACCAAAAACATAGATATGTAAGAATAAATTAACAAAGACAATACAAGATATGTATACTGAAAATTACAAAACATTATTGAAAGACATTAAAGAAGGCCTAAGTAAATGGTGACATTCTATGCTCATGAATGAAAAGACAATATTGTTGAGATGGCAATTCTCTTCAAATTGATATACACATTCAACATAATCACTATCAAAATCCCTGTTGAATTACAGAAGTCAGCAAGCTGATCCTAAAATTCATATGGAAATGCAAGGACCCATGACAGCCAAAATGATCTAGATAAAGAAGGACCGCGCTGGACTCACACTTCCTGATTCAAAACTTACAAAAAAACAAAACTTACTACAAAGTGACAGTAGTCAAGACAGTGTGATACCAGTATAAAGACAGACGTATAGATCAAGGGAATAGAATTGAGAGCCCAGAAGTAAGCGTTCATTATATACAGTTAATTGATTTGTGACAAGAGTGCCAAGATAATTCAATGTAAATAGACATGTAAATAACTACCTACATGGACTAAAATTGGACTCACATCACACACAATATACAAAAACTAAATCAAAATAGATAAAAGCTAATTGTAAGAGCTAAACTATTAAATTTTTAAAAGAAAACATAGATGTAAATCTGCGTGGCCTTAGATTATGGGATGGTTTCTTAAATATGATACCAAAAACACAACCAATAAAAGAAAATATAGCTAAACTGAACATCAAAATGTTAAGCTTTTGTGCTTTAAAAAACACCATGAAGAAAGTGAAAACCCATAGTATGGGAGAAAATTTTTGCAAGTCATATATCTGGTAAGGGATATATATATATATACAGGATATATTGGAGAGATATATATATACAGGATATATTGGATATATATATATATATATATGAGAAGGAAACGGCAACCCACTTCAGTATTCTTGCCTGGAGAATCCCATGGACAGAGGAGCCTGGCAGGCTCACAAGAGCTAGACACAACTTAGTGACTACTACTATATATATATATATATATATATATATATATATATATATATAAAGT
>SJYX01003616.1:331963-347844 GCA_006410675.1 Oreotragus oreotragus | reverse complement strand
TCCAGCTTGTGTTTCTTCCAGTCCAGCGTTTCTCATGATGTACTCTGCATAGAAGTTAAATAAGCAGGGTGACAATGTACAGCCTTGATGTACTCCTTTTCCTATTTGGAACCAGTCTGTTGTTCCATGTCCAGTTCTAACTGCTGCTTCCTGACCTGCATACAGATTTCTCAAGAGGCAGGTCAGGTGGTCTGGTATTCCCATCCCTTTCAGAATTTTCCACAGTTTATTGTGATCCACACAGTCAAAGGCTTTGGCATAGTCAGTAAAGCAGAAATAGATGTTTTTCTGGAACTCTCTTGCTTTTTCCATGATCCAGAGGATGTTGGCAATTTGATCTCTGGTTCCTCTGCCTTTTCTAAAACCAGCTTGAACATCAGGAAATTCACGGTTCACGTATTGCTGAAGCCTGGCGTGGAGAATTTTGAGCATTACTTTACTAGCATGTGAGATGAGTGCATCACTTCATGGCAAATAGATGGGGAACCAGTGGAAACAGTGTCAGACTTTATTTTTGGGAGCTCCAAAATCACTGCAGATGGTGATTGCAGCCATGAAATTAAAAAACGCTTACTCCTTGAAAGGAAAGTTATGACCAACCTAGACAGCATATTAAAAAGCAGAGATATTACTTTGCCAACAAAGGTCCGTCCCTTGGACCTCAAGGAGGTCCAACCAGTCCATCCTAAAGGAGATCAGTCCTGGGTGTTCATTGGAAGGACTGATGCTAAACCTGAAACTCCACTATTTTGGCCACCTGATGCAAAGAGCTGACTCATTGGAAAAGATCCTGAGTCTGGGAGGGACTAGGGGAAGGAGGAGATGGGGACGACCGAGGATGAGATGGCTAGATGGCATCACCGACTCAATGGACATGAGTCTGGGTGAACTCCGGGAGTTGTGATAGATGGGAAGGCCCGGTGTGCCGTGATTCATGGGGTCACAAAGAGTCGGACACGACTGAGCGACTGAACTGAACTGAACTGAATTAGTATTACTAACCACTGAATTAATATTTACTAATTACATCAGTATAATCTTTTTGAAGAACGGTTGGCAGCATCAACTATTAAAAAACAAAACCACCCACACTTTGACTCAACAATATGAGTACTTGGAATTTAGCTCTTGGATATTCTCTTAAAAGTATGGCAATACAGATAGAGGTTAGAAAGTAGTGACATGAATAGCCTCCGTGGAGAAGAACTGGGTGGCTGGAGGCCATGCAGGAAGCATGGAACAGGGATCATAGGAAAGAAGGGGAGGTTTTTCCTTTTTATGCTCTTGTACATTAGGATTTTGAATCATGTGGATGTGTTACTCGTGTGTTAAAAATGAGACTTTAAAAAGGGACTTTAGTATAAGTTTACTGGGACATTATAGCAAGAATATCAGTGGAATCATACTCTATTTGTCCTTTCGTAACTGACTTCGCTCAGCATAATGTCCTCAAGGTTTATCCATGTTGTAGCTTGTATCAGAATTGTCTTCCTTTTATAGGCTAAGTAATATTCATATACGTGCTTCCCTGGTGGTTCAGTGGTAAAGAATCTGCCTGCCAGTGCAGGAGACCTGGGTTTGATCTCTGGGCTGGGAAGATCCCCAAAGAAGGAAAGGGCAACCCACTTCAGTATTCCTGTCAGGGAAATCCCATGGACAGAGGAGCGTGGTAGGCTGCAATCCATGGGGTTACAAAAGAGTCAAATAATACTTAGTAACTACAACAATACTTATGTATATAACATTTGTTATTACTTCTCCCTCTTGGATGTTGTGAACAGTGCTGCTAAGAACATGGGTGAAAATATCCCTTTGAAACCCAGCTTTCAATTCTTTTGGATATGTACCAGGAAGTGAAATTGCTAGATCATATGATAATTCTATTTTTAATTTTTTGAGGACTCATCATACTGTTTTCCATAGTAGTTGAACCATTTTATAATCCCACCAATTTCTCTACTTCCTTGCCAACACTTGTTATTATTATTTTTTATAGAAGCCTCATCCTAATGGGTGTACGTTGGTATCTCATTATGGTTTTGATTTGCATTTATCAAAAGATCTTTGGTAATATCAAATAACATTTAGATGTGATAACATTGAGATCTGACACTAAATATCTTTTCATGTACCTGTAGGCCATTTGTGTAATCATCTTTGGAGAAATGTCTATTCAAGTCTTTGGTCTTACTTTTAACTGGGTTATTTGAATTTTTTGTTGTTGAGTTGTAGAAGTTCTTTATATAGTTTGGCCACTGGTCTAGGTACTTTGATCATAAACATCTTTGCCACAAGGATCTTTGCTGCATAACTGATTGACTGTCAGGCAATTTCGCCACACAAGATAAAATAATGAAAAATAAAAGAGGGACATTAAAAAGGGCGTAGTGAAACATGAGAAATGAGAAACATAATTAAGAAGTCTTTATTGCAAAATGCAAAATACTTGAATACTTTAAACATGTGTGTAGATTCATGGCAATATTGCACAAAGCATGGATTTTAGTTTGTGGGTTGTTCCTGAGTACTTTTCTTCCAAGCCTTTCATCCATTGTGTTTTATACCTTTATTGCTTGTTGATCCATTTCCTTGTTCAGCACGGCACTTTTTCTTTTTTCCTAAAGTTTCTTCCTTCATTGAGAGAGGTATCAGTTTCTAAATACTGGGATAAATATTTGTAACTGAGCTCTTTGATGCTTTCTGAAAGCCTCTACACTGTCTTATGCTCTTGGTGTGTTGTCACATGCATTACTAATGCATTTGAATCATTGGAAACCAAAGTGTCAGACCAGAAATTGTTAAGCAGTTATTTCATCTTTCACAGCAAAACTGCCTTAAGGCCAATTAGCTCTGCAGTCAAAATTTTTGCAGCAAAAATGCTCATGGCGTAGTGAAAATACTGAATAGTGTGTCCGGTGTTTTCAGATATATTATTTGTAAAATGTTTTTCCATTCCCTATCAGATATATTCTTTGCAAATATTTTCTCTCATTTATGGGTTCCCTTTTCATTCTGTTATTACCGTTTGATTCACAAGAGTTTCGAAGTTTTGAGGCAATCCCATTTGTGTGTTTTCACTTTCTTTGCTTACGCTTTTGACGTCATATCCAAGATGTCAGTGCCAATCCAGTGTCGTAAAGATTTTCCACTATGTTTCTTCTAGGAGATTTGTAATTTGGGGTCCTATGTTGAAATAATACATTGATTTTTTAAAATTCCACAAGTCCACGTGAATAAGTGGAACAAAGATAAAAATAAAACTAATGGTGGAAGGAATGTTAGAAAACCATCATTTATAACCTCCAAAGCAATAGTTGATTCAGGTAAGGATCACTGATGGATAAATATATTTGGTGAGAAGTAAGATATTCTTGTGGTCTCAAAGCTGTCATTCCTCAGAATTTTATTAATCACCAAGGGCAATTAATTAACAGTGTCTCTTTAGAGCTGAGAGAGCTAGGAGCCATCATCTGGACTCAGGAATTAAATTTAGCAACACTAATGATGGGACACCTTGACATTCCGTGTCTCCTGAAGTGATGTAACAAGAGGAATGAACTATCACTGAGGATGTCCTCTTGTCAAAAATGTTTAACTTGAAACTAGGCAAGGGGGAATAATCAGACAAATCCCAAATATGAGCTATTCTGGACAAAATAGAAGACAACCAGATAAATGGCCCATCCTTGTCAAAAAATACCATAATATACTATAATATTAATATATAATAATATAATTCTTATTATCATTATTCAGTCACTCGGTTGTGTCCAGCTCTTTGTGACCCCATGGACTGCAGCAGGCCAGGCTTCCCTGTCCTTTACTATCTCCCAAAGTATGTTCAAACTCATGTCCATTGAGTCAAAGATGCCATCCAACCATCTCATCCTCTGTCACTCCCTCCTCCTCCTGCCCTCAATCTTTCCCAGCATCAGGGTCTTTAATTTCATACTTATAATTATTTAATAATTATATTAAAAAAGCAAGGAGACTGTTCCAAATTAAAAGAGAGCAGAAAGACATAATAAATGCAATGCATGACATTTGATTTGATCTGGGATCAAAATCAAAACAACAGTAGCAACTCTAAGAAATATTCTTGGACAACTGCAGTTCCTAGAGTTGTCCCAAGGACATAGTAGGAATCTGATAAATATTTGTTGAATGAATTCCTGATGGTAGTAGTTAGTGGTGGTGGTGTGGGTAGATGGGGCTTTGGTCATAGCTAAATACCAAGATATACTAGGTTTGTGTTATTACTCTTATGTTCTGTGCTGTGCCTGGTCGTTGAGTCATGGGCGACTCTTTGCAACCCCATGGACTATAGCCCTCCAGGCTCCTCTGTCCATGGGGATTCTCCAGGCAAGAATNGCTTTGGTCATAGCTAAATACCAAGATATACTAGGTTTGTGTTATTACTCTTATGTTCTGTGCTGTGCCTGGTCGTTGAGTCATGGGCGACTCTTTGCAACCCCATGGACTATAGCCCTCCAGGCTCCTCTGTCCATGGGGATTCTCCAGGCAAGAATACTGGAGTGGGTTGCCATCCCCTTCTCCACGGGTTCTTCCCAACCCAGGTCTCCCACATTTCAGGCGGATTCTTTACCATCTGAGCCACCAGGAAGCCCTATTACTTTTATACTAATACATAAAATGCATTGAGAAGAAAATGCATTGTTAATAAATGCAGAGTATAACAAGGGAAATTTTGGGTAGAGAAAATGTAGCTAGGGGAAGGACCTAAGGAAGAAGCCCTGAGACTCCATGCCAGTGATAAGGACTAAAGTCAAAAGAACATTAAGCGTGAAATGAAAGGAGAGGCATTTCTGGAGGAGGAAGGAGTTTTGTAGCAAAGAGAAAGAAAATCCAGAAGAAGAAATGGAGGGCATTAAAAAAAGAATGCATGAGCCTCTGATGGGGAATGTTGATGATGGGGTGGCTGTGCATGCATGTGAGGTCCGTCAGAAATCTCTGTGCCTTCTCCTCAATTTTTAAAATAATTTTATTTATTTTTGGCTGGGCTGGGCCTTTGTAGCTGCCTGGGCTTTCTCTTATTGCGGCGCTCGGGAGCTACTCTCGGTTGCCATGTGTGGGCTTCCTGCGGCGGCCTCTCTTGTTGCAGGTCATGGGCTCTATGGCACGTGGACTTCAGTAGTTTCACCACACGGGCTCGGTAGTCATGGCTCCCAGGCTCTAGAACACAGGCTCGGTAGTTGTGGAATCAGCATGTGGAACCTTCCCAGCCAGGGATTGAATCCTGCGTTGGCAGGCAGATTCTTTACCTCTGAGCCACCAGAGAAGGCTTGTTCAATCTTTTTATATTAATTTTTATTGGAGTATAGTTGCTTACCCTCTGCTCAATTTCGTAGTGAACTTAAAAGTGTTCTAAAAAAGTAAAGTCTATCAAATAAAAAGTGAGGAAGAAGCAAAGGATGGAAGCAGGCAGTGACCTTTTCCTCTCCCTAAAATGTCTCTTCAAAGAAAGCAGCAGCTATTGATGAGCTGTAATTCATTCCTCCACTTGACATTTGGAGATGGTTGGAGAGACGCTGCCATGATCTATCTGGGGCTTGCACGCTTCAGCCTGCCTAATCCCAGATGGCTGGAAGGGGTGGGTTTCTTTCATCCTGACTTCTCTGAAGATGCCTTTCAGGAGAGGATCCCACAGCCTCGTGAGAACACAGCGGAAAAGTGAGTGAGCTTCCCCAGGAACAAGAAGGTAATCTGGGCGGAGTGGGGGGTGTGGGGCCCTGAAGCAGGGTTTCCCTGGTGACCTGTGATTCCACCATTGTCACATCTTCAAGGCCCTGTGGACACATGTCCATGCAAATGCCATTCCATCTCAGCAGACATCCATCTGGCAAGAGCATGTCCACGTGCCCATGTCAGGGTTGATCCACAAGACCTGTCCAGGAAAGAGAGCAAGCAGGCTCTTCTGAAACCAGCCTCCAAGAAGCAATACGCCTCTCTTGTTTCTCCTGGGGACACCCATTGGCCTACAGGTAGTAAGCGTTTCACGCAGAGAGAAGGAATTGGAGGGTTCAAGTTTATCAAGAGGGTTTCTCAGGTGGCTCAGAGGTAAAGAATCTGCCTGCCAATGCAGGGGACATGAGTTTGATCCCTGGTCCGGGAAGATCCCACAGGCAGTGAAGCAACTATTGAGCCTGTGCTCTAGAGGCCCGCGAGCTGCAACTACTGAGCACACGGGCTGCAAATACTGAAGCCCATATGGCCTAGAGTCTGTGCTCCTGTGCCCTGCAACAAGAGAAATCACTGCCTTGAGAAGCCTGGGCACTGCAAGGAGAGAACAGCCTTGGTTTGCAGCAACAAAGACCCAGCACAGCCAAAAATAAACACATACATTTTTTTTTTTAAAGATTCATTAAAGTTTTTCAAGAATGAGAGTGATCAGGGGCTTCCATGGTGGTCCTGGTTAAGACTCCATCCTTCCAATGCAAGGGGGTATTGGTTCAATCCCTGGTCAGGGAACTAAGTAAGATCCCATATACTTCAGGTTGTGGCCAAAACAAAAAAAGGAGAGCGATCATGCTTTGTTTTAAAATCTTTCTATATTATTGGCCCCTTTTAGCAATATTTGCAAAGTCACTGTATCTATTAGGATCTAGTCTCACTATAGACCCACACTATAGACCAGTATTTTCATCATCTGATGCAAACAGACACTCATTGGAAAAGTCCCTGATGCTGGGAAAGATTGAGGACAGAAGGAGAAGAGGATGTCAGAGGATGAGATGGCTGGACGGCATCACCAATGCAATGGACATGACCTTAGGCAAACTCCGGGAGATGGTGAGGGACAGGGAGGCCTGGCCTGCTGCAGTCCATGGGGCCACAAGGAATCAGACACGAATGGGCAACTGAACAACAACATAGTCACACTGCCTGATGCCTATCAGCTTGTAAAGAGCTTAAAAAATGCCTGATACCTTGGGGAAAAAAAGTCTCTCTCTCCAAAATTAAGAGAAGTACATCAGATGTTGAAGTATTCACTAAACATAACTTTACATCTATTGAATGAATTATTAAATTTTATTATTTTTCAACTTTCATTATATTTAAAACCAAGGGGGAGGAAGGGCAAGGAAGGGAAGGAATGGGTTTAGGAAGGAGTTTGGGTTTAGCAGAGGCAAACTAGTATATACAGGATGGATAAACAACAAGGTCCTACTATATAGCACAGGGAATGATATTCAATATCCTGTGACACACTATAATGGAAAAGAATATGAAAAAGAAAATAAACATGTATAACTGAATCACTTTTCTCTACAGAAAACATTAACACAGCATTGTAAATCAACTATACTTCAATAAAATTTTTAAAAATAAATTAAAAAGAAAGAGACAAACAAACCTATTTGTGAATTTGATTTTTTCACTTCACAAGAATTCCGGTATAAGCTAAATGATTACTGAGAATTCATATGCAAATTAAATGATTTATTTGGAGCTAAACAATTTCAAGAGCAACTTAGAAAAACTCATTTAATATTTTACAGCAAAACCATATTTAATGTGAATTGGAGGTGTATTTTACAATGTTTGGTGCACTTGGGGTGAGGCTATAAGAATGGAAACAGTCTATAAAATCTTTTAGAAAATTTATTTATTTATTTAGCCACACCACGTGGCAGGATCTTAATTCCTCAACCAGGAATCAAACCTGTGCCCCCTACAGTGGAAGCCTGGAGTCTCAACCACTGGCCACCAGAAAAGTTCCGAGTCTATGAAATCTTAAAGTGGCAATACACGCACATATTTACCTGTAAGGATATTCATCCCAGTGTGCTTTACCAACAAGGCTGTTCATCACGTTGTGCTTTATGATAGGAAATATAAATAACTCAAAACAACCTAACTCCCCAGCAAGTGGAGACTAGTTTAACAAATGCTAGTACCACAGAATGAATCCACTGAAAATGAAGTCGTAGGAGAATATTTAATGATCCAGAAATAGATCTGTACTATATTAAAATATAAAGCAGTTTGTACAATATGGCTGATCTTGTTTGTAACAGAAAAAAATATCCTTAGAAAAAGACCGGCAGGAAACATTCCGACACGGTAATGTTAGTGGTTATTTTTGGATGGTAGAATTATGAGTTAAATTCATTTTCTTTTAAAAATTTCTCTATATTTTCTGCTATGCACGTTTATTGGTTCTGGAAAGCGTCAGACAGGTAAGATTGATAAAGATGGGAAAACCATGATAGATGACAGCTCTTTCTCTGGTCATCAGTAAATTCTAACCCAAGCAGCCTCTGTAGGGGCTTGAGGGGACAGACTGAGTGGAAATTGCCAACATTTGCCTCTCTTATGTCTGAAGTTGAACATCATGGAGCCATCACTTAGAGACAGATTTCTGAGTAAATAATGACACACACTCACATCACAACCAGTAGTTAGAATAAGCCATTTTAAAAATAAATTGAATTTGCAGCACTCCTGTATCTTCTGCTTAGGATAAGATCGCAAACCTTTATCACAGCCGTGTCCATCTACCTCCCCAACTCTACCCCCATCGCTAGGGTCATCTTCAGCTCCTCACGGGCTCCAGAGTGAGAATCTGTAGCCATAGAAAGATGTTCCTACCACAATGGTGGGAAAAAAGCAAATGATGATTCATGTGTGGTTTATTCCCATCTGTGAAGAACGCCGCCACAGTGTCCCCTTTTCGGGGCTTCCCGGGTGGAAACAGTGGTAAATAACCCTCCTGCCAATGCACAAGGCATAATAAACTCAGCTTCAGTCCCTGGGTAGGGAAGATCCCCTGGAGAAGGGCATGGCAACCCACTCCAGTGTTCTTGCCTGGAGAATCCCGTGGACAGAGGAACCTGGCAGGCTACAGTCCATGGGGTCTCAAAGGGTCGGACACAGGTGAAGCAACTTACCATGCTTGCACACATACATGTCCAGAACTTTCTAGTAGGATGCACTCAAAATGTTAACAGTGGTTACCCCTGAATGATGGCATTTTGAGTACTTTTTAAAAATGTATGGGGTTTCCCTAGTGGTTTAGTGGTCAAGAACCTGCCTGCCAATGCAGGAGACACGAGTTCCCTCCCTGATCCGGGAAGATCCCACATGCTGTGGAGCAACTAAGCCCCTCACCACGCCATTGAGCCAGGAGCCGCAGCTACCCAGCCCATGGGAGGCAACTACGGAAGCCCTCATGCCCTAGAGCCCATTCTCTGCAACGAGAGACGCTACTGCGATGAAAAGGCTGAGCGCCGCACCTAGAGAGTAGCCTCTGCTCTCTGCAACTAGAGAAAGCCCGCACGCAGCAGTGAAGAACCAGCTCTGCCAAAAATATACAAATAAATAACGTGATTTTAAAAGTACATGGCTTGAAACCCTTACAGAGATAAAGTGTCAGTCTCACAAAATGGATCTGTGACTCTCACATGGTTTTGCTCACTCTCAGTACTCCAACATCTCTGATGGGAAAGAGCAAATTAGATAAGATTGCAAAGTGACTTTTTAAAGAAGAAAACGGATAGAGATGCTTCTAGGGTAGACGGCAAATAGATGGGGAAACAGTGTCAGACTTTATTTTTGGGGGGCTCCAAAATCACTGCAGATGGTGATTGCAGCCACGAAATTAAAAGAGGCTTACTCCTTGGAAGGAAAGTTATGACCAACCTAGACAGTATATTGAAAAGCAGAGATATTACTTTGCCAACAAAGATCCGTCTAGTCAAGGCTATGGTTTTTCCAGTAGTCATGTATGGATGTGAGAGTTGGACTGTAAAGAAAGCTGAGCACCGAAGAACTGATGCTTTTGAACTGTGGTGTTGGAGAAGACTCTTGAGAGTCCCTCGGACTGTGAGGAGATCCAACCAGTCCATCCTAAAGGAGATCAGTCCTGGGTGTTCATTGGAAGGACTGATGTTGAGGCTGAAACTCCAATACTTTGGTCACCTGATGCGAAGAGTTGACTCATTGGAAAAGACCCTGATGCTGTGAGGGATTGGGGGCAGGAGGAGAAGGGGATGACAGAGGATGAAATGGCTGGATGGCATCACTGACTCAATGGACATGAGTTTGAGTAAACTCCAGGAGTTGGTGATGGACAGGGAGGCCTGGCGTGCTGTGGTTCATGGGTCACAAAGAGTCGGACATGACTGAGCGACTGAACGTAACTGAACTGAGGGTAGAAGGGTGAAGTGGGACTGCTGAAATACTGGATTTCGTTCGGCAGGCACTTGTGTTTGGTCTCAAGGCTGAAGTGACTACTGAGCATGTATGAGGGGAGAGAGGTATCTGTTGATTTTCCCCAGGCTAAGGGTTCAGGATGTCAACACTGCTGAGGCCACCACCGTTGTTCCTTAGGTGGGGCACAGAGTCTTCCCTCTTTAGGCAAGAATCATAAATGTACCCCAGGGGCCCACCAGCTTGGAGGAGGGTACTGATTTTCAGACAAAGCCATGAAAAAAGAAAACTACCTGTGAGAGCTGAACATTCAGCATTCAGTTTAAAGGGTTGTGGGAAATGCTGTAGATAGATGGTTGACTGGAAGGATCTGGAATCAGAGAGGCTCTGTCCCAAGTCTGCCCCTACCACTCAAGGGTTGTGGGATCTTCTCAACATTCCGGTCACAGTGATGTGCAACTCAGTTCCTGGGTCAGTGAAGGACTTGCTGGCCGAGCTACTGGAAGTGTGGTCAGCAGGCTGTCACCAGCCATCAGTGCCTTTGAGCTCTGCCCCGACTGCAGAGCCATCTTGCCCAAAGCCCACCCTCCTGAGGGGTCCCATGTCCCATAACTGATTGAGAGGGAATATAGAGATTTGTTCATCCCAGCTCAACCTGAGATAACTCTGAAGGGCTACTCTAGCTCCAGACCTTTCTGTAGTTTGGCTGAGGCCAGCAGTGGGCTGCATCAGAGCTCAACCTCTCCTGTTCACTCTTGTTCCCATCCCCTCTCCCCTCACGCGTGTTGATCTCAGGGGCACTTTCAGTACCATGCTAAACCACCCTACTCAAGGGCATGCCCTAAAAAGCATGCTGCCCAATCATCCAGTGTCTGCTTCCTGAGGAGCCCAACCTGGGACAAATAAGTTATTGAGTTAACCTGAGCCTCCATTTCTTCATCTATAAAACCCAGGATGACAATATCAGTGCCCACTACCTGAGGCTGAGAATGACAAGAGATCGTGTATGTAAAATGCTTGACATGTGACAGTTACTCAATAAATGGCAACTATTATGACTGTAATTTAAAAAGAAGTAGCCTGCCCTTGATCACTCACCATCATCACATTTATCAGATAATTTAGCCTCAGAGAGAGGGATCTTGAAGACACGGACATAAGGTAAATCTACATTGGTGAAATACAAGGTTTGGGGCAAGAGATGTTACCAAAGAGGGCAGTGTAAAGGGGGTGCCTCTTCCTAATAAAAAAGTCAGTCCACAGACATCTGGTCTACCAACAAGTCTCTTACGAGTTTGGTCAGTGCAGGGCAGCCCTGTAGGGTCTGACCGCTTCTCAGCAAACTGACCAAACTGAGGTCCTGGCCTGCGATGCCACGACGGGGAGCAGCAGCTGTGTGCCTTCTGCACGAAGGAGGCCCCCCAGACAGGGCCTTCCCTCCACGCGTCATATTTGACACCAGAGATGGTGGCCCACACTTCAAGGCTGTGCACACAGTTGTGTTGTTTAGTTGCTCACTCCTGTCTGACTCTTTGCAACCCCATGGACTGTAGCCCGCCAGCCTCCTCTGTCCATGGGATTTCCCAGGCAAGAATACTGGCGTGGGTTGCCATTTCCTTCTCCAGGGGATCTTCCCGACCCAGGGATCCCTCCCAAGCCTCCTGCATTGGCAGGCAGATTCTTTACCTCTGAGCCACCTGGGACGCTCCCGTGCACACAGTAGGGCCGTGAGCATGCGTGAAGCTGGGTCTTCACACCCGAACAAGGAAGGGAGAGAAAGTGGACTGTGTTGTTGGTAGAGCAGATGCCCTCCCTACTGCCGCCCCTGTCTTCTGCTGACCTCTGCTCACCCCACACGGTTCCTGGGCTTTGGCATCTGGCTCTTGGTCCTCCCCATCCCCGCGTCTGCTGTCCCACTGCGCATGTGCAACTCAATGCTGAGCAGCGGAGTGATCGATGACATTATAGTGACTGGGACTTTTTGTTCCCTGAGTTGTTTTTGTATTTGCCTTGGCTGCATTTTCCCCTCAAAATCTGTGTCCTGGGTATAGATCTGGCTTTGGGAGAGCTGTCCATCTGGATCTATTTGATTGTAAAATGCTGTCTTGTATTTAAAGCTACGGTTGTCCACGATGAAGCGCGGACACGTGGCTGTGGTTTTCTGGTCCAGGGATGGCATAAGCCTCTGAGTCTTAGAAGAATACAGGAGGCATGGGGTCTGTAAAGGCATCTGGTGTTCTTTGACACTTGGTTTGTCCCTGGGCTCTGGCGCGGGAATCTGGGAGCAGCCTCAGGCTGCCAATCTCTTTACACAGAGCCTGGAAATTTTTAGAACTCTTACTTTGAAGATCTCATTTAGCTAGCACATAATTTTTCTCATGGTTTATTGACACGCAAAAATGATGTTTATAAGACTCCAAATTTGGACTAGTGTGTATTGATGGTCTCCCATCTGGCATCATTGGGAAATAAGGTAATTCCTCTCTAAAAAAAATAAAAAATAATAATTCCATAAATAGAAAAATCACTTTCAAGGTAAATCTCCCTTCTATATAACACATACTCTTCCATCTTTTAAAAAAATTCCTTGCATTATTGAATACTATTTACCAGCCCTTTATATACATCATTGCATTCAGCCCTTAACATTTCTGCAAAGTGGATATTATCATCATTTAGCCAGTAAGAAAACCCAAAGCTCGGAGAAATTATGTAACTTGGCTAAAAATCACAGGTTGGGTGACTGCCAGAATGGAGCTTTGAATCCAATTTCATCCAACTCCAAAACCCACGTGATTGCTACCACACTGCAAAAACGCTCCTACTTTTCTCAAAGTCGAGATTATAAGCGTATTTTTAAACTTTACTGGATGGATTAGAGATGAAATTATAAAAATCAGTGATAATACAGGGCTGAAATACTGACTTAGGCGAGACCCTTGGTTGAGGTAACAAGTTCAGTGGTGTTTGCTCAAGCCAAGAAAGAAGGATTTATTAGAAGATCAGGGGCATTGCAAGATGTGAGGAAAGCATGCAACCAATTTTCAAGAATGAGCTGAGACTTGAGACTTAAAGTTGTTAGACCTTCTCTGACCCTTTCCTCTGTGCCTCTGTTTCTGTCTTCTCCTTTTGCAGATCAGTCTGAAGGTAGGCGGTCCAGGGTTGGTACTGTGGCTCTTCAATATTATCAGAACCTAGATACCTCATAACTGCCTGTCTTGCCCCTCTTATTCTATTGTTCTCATTACCAGAATGTAGCTGCCATATCTCCAGACATCAGGCTCATATTCCAGGTGAGAATAAAGGAAAGGTTAGGGGCAATAGAGAATTTTCCTTTTTATTCAGGGGAAGCCCCAGTGGACAAGTCACAGATTTCTCCCTACCTTCAAAAAGCTTATAATCCTTCAGGGAAGATAAACATAAACCATTAAAGATTTTTGATAAGAAGATGTCAGAGTACTCAAGAGAGGGACTTCCCTGGTGGTCCAGAGGCTAAGATGCAATGTTTCCAATGTGGGGGACCCGGGTTCAATCCTTGGTCAGGGAACTAGATCCCATATGCCACAGCTAAAGGTTTGCATGCCATAACTAAAGATCCTGCATGGGGCAATGAAGATCGAAGAACTGGCACAGCCACATAAATAAACAAAATGAATATATAAAAAAAGAGCAGCCAAAAGAATTAAGTGTCTATGTCTGAAAGACGGCCATAAGAACATTCATATAGCTTTATAATAGCGCCAAACTGCAAATAACCAAAACATATATCAACTGAAGAAAGGACAGGTAAATTGTAGCATATTCATGCAGTGGGAGATTCCTTAGCAAAATTCCCTCTGCAATCCCTCCCCAAAGCCCCCAAACCACTACCACACGCAACAACATGGATCAGTCTCTCAGATATAAGTTTGGATGAAAGAAGCCAGGTACATTCCATTTACACGAAGTTCAAGAAGAAACAATAGAGGGACTTTCCTGGTGGTCCAGTGGCTAAGACTCTCTGCACTCTCAGTGTAGGGGCCCGGTTTAAATCCCTGATCAGGGAGCTAGATCCCACATGCTGAAAGTAAGAGTCCACGTGCTGCAACTAGAATGTATAGCCAAATATTTTAAGAAGGAAGAAATAATAAAAGTCAGAATAGTGGTTGCCTGTGGAAGGGGGGTTATTGATTGAGGGGAGTCATCAGGGCCTTCGAGGGGACTGGGAACGGTCTGCCTCTTGTTCCGAATGCAGGTGTACACTTATGTACATTCACCGAGACGTACTCATATTGTGCTCTCTTTTCTGTTTGCATTAGATGTCAATTTCTTAAAAGGAAAGTATGCATGGCACCTAAAAGAGAATGTTCAATCTTTTCCAAAACAAACAAACAAGTAGTAAATAGCTCAGGAAACTTGTCCCTGGACTTGTTGTTGTCAGAGTCAGCTCATGATTGTGTAGCACAGAGGTACTCAATCCTGGCTGTACACGAGCATCACTTTCCTTCAATTTTAATGTTGTGAACTTCAATTTGGTTTTTGACATAGGCAGTCTGTTTACCTGGTTTCATATTCAACAGATTTGAAAAGATAGGTGGCGAAAAGTTGCCCTCTGACCGCAACCCTGCATCCACCAAAAGCTTCTTCAGAGACAACCACTGTCGCTAGAGTCTTATAAATCCTTCCAGGATATTTTATGCCTAGATAAGTGAAGACATGTGCACATTTTTGTCTCCTAAGCAAATGGTTCAGTTCAGTTCAGTCCCTCAGTCATGTTGGACTCTTTGCAACTTCCCTGTCCGTCACCAACTCCTGGAGCTTGCTCAAACTCATGTCCATTGAGTTGGTGATGCTATCCAACCATCTCATCCTCTGTTGTCCTCCTCTGCTCCTGCCTTCAATCTTTCCCACCACCAGGGTCTTTTCCAGTGGGTCAGTTCTTCACATCAGGTAGCCAAAGTATTGGAGTTTAAGCTTCAGCATCAGTCCTTCCAACAAATATTCAGGTTTGATTCCTTTAGAATTGACCAGTTTGATCTCCTTGCAGTCCAAGGGACTCTCAAGAGTCTTCCCCAACACCATACTTCAAAAGCATCAATTCTTGGGCACT
Source organism: Oreotragus oreotragus (assembly GCA_006410675.1). NCBI lineage: Eukaryota > Metazoa > Chordata > Mammalia > Artiodactyla > Bovidae > Oreotragus > Oreotragus oreotragus. The sequence goes on along the minus strand of SJYX01003616.1, from coordinate 332,582 downwards.
CAGCTTTATAGTTCAACTCTCATACCCATACGTGACTACTGGAAAAACCATAGCCTTGACTAGACAGATCTTCATTGGCAAAGTAATGTCTCTGCTTTTTAATATGCTGTCTAGGTTGGTCATAGCTTTCCTTCTAAGGAGCAAGCATCTTTTAATTTCATGGCTGCAATCACCATCTGCAGTGATTTTCAGCTCAGTTCAGTTCAGTTCAGTTCAGTCGCTCAGTCATGTCTGACTCTTTGCAACCCCATGAATCACAGCACGCCAGGCCTCCCTGTTCATCACCATCTCTTGGAGTTCACTCAGACTCACGTCCATCGAGTCCATGATGCCATCCAGCCATCTGATCCTTGGTCGTCCCCTTCTCCTCCTGCCCCCAATCCCTCCCAGCATCAGAGTCTTTTCCAATGAGTCAGCTCTTCTCATGAGGTGGCCAAAGTCCTGGAGTTTCAGCTTTAGCATCATTCCTTCCAAAGAAATCTCAGGGTTGATCTCCTTCAGAATGGACTGGTTGGATCTCCTTGTAGTCCAGGGGACTCTCAAGAGTCTTCTCCAACACCACAGTTCAAAAGCATCAATTCTTCGGTGCTCACCCTTCTTTACAGTCCAACTCTCACAT
>SJYX01003616.1:318553-328795 GCA_006410675.1 Oreotragus oreotragus | reverse complement strand
TAGTGATCACATCCTCATGATTATCTGGGTCGTGAAGATCTTTTCTGTACAGTTCTTCTGTGTATTCTTGCCACCTCTTCTTAATATCTTCTGCTTCTGTTAGGTCCAGACCATTTCTGTCCTTTATTGAGCCCATCTTTGCATGAAATGTTCCTTTGCTATCTCTAATTTTCTTGACGAGATCTCTAGTCTTTCCCATTCTGTTGTTTTCCTCTATTTCTTTGCATTGATCTTTGAAGAAGGCTTTCTTATCTCTTCTTGCTATCCTTTGGAACTCTGCATTCAGATGCTTATATCTTTCCTTTTCTCCTTTGCTTTTCGCCTCTCTTCTTTTCACAGCTATTTGTAAGGCCTCCCCAGACAGCCATTTTGCTTTTTTGCATTTCTTTTCCATGGGGATGGTCTTGATCCCTGTTGGAGCCCCCCAAAATAAAGTCTGTCACTATTTCCATTGTTTCCCCATTTATTTGCTATGAAGTGATGGTACTGGATGCCATGATCTTTGTTTTCTGAATGTTGAGTTTTAAGCCAACTTTTTCACTCTCCTCTTTCACCTTCCTCAGGAGGCTCTTTACTTCTTAGCTTTCTGCCATAAGGGTGGTATCATCTGTGTATCTGAGGTTATTAATATTTCTCCCAGCATTCTTGATTCCAGCTTGTGTTTCATCCAGGCATTTTGAATGATGTACTCGGCATAGAAGTTAAATAAGCAGGGTGACAATATACAGTCTTGACATACTCTTTTCCCAATTTTTGAACCAGTCCATTGTTTCACATTCGGTTCTAACTGTTGCTTCTCAACCTGTATACAGATTTCTCAGGAGGCAGGTCAGGTGGTATGGTATTCCCATCTCTTTAAGAATTTTCCACAGTTTGTTGTGATCCACACAGTCAAAGACTTTGGTATAGTCAATAAAACAGAAATAAATGTTTTTCTGGAACTCTTTTAATTTTTCTATGATCCAATGGACATTGGCAATTTGATCTCTGGTTCCTCTGCCTTTTCTAAATCCAGCTTGAACATCTGGAATTTCATGGTTCACATACTGTTGAAGCCTGGCTTGGAGAATTTTGAGCATTACTTAACTAGTGTGTGAGATGAGTGCAATTGTGTGATAATGTGAACATTCTTTGGCATTGCCTTTCTTTGGGATTGGAATGAAAACTGACCTTTTCCAGTCCTGTGGCCACTGCTGAGTTTTCCAGATTTGCTGGCATATGGATTTAAACCAGTTTTATTCATATGGCACTCTACTTAGGAGATTTTTTCTTATATGTTGATATACCTTCCTCAGTCTTAAGTTTGCATTGTATTCCAACATAAGGACCTATTATAATTTGAGTTCTGAGGACTTTAAAAAAAACAATAAATGTATCTATTGCCGTACAGAATCTTTGCCGCTGTGAGGGTTTTTCTCTAGGTGCGGTGAGTGGGGGCTAGAGCTTGTCTTGTGGTGGCTTCTCTTGTTGTGGAACCAGGCTCCAGGGCGCTTGGGTTCCAGTAGTTGCAGCACAGTAGTTGTGGCTCCCAGGCTGTAGAGCACAGGCCAGTAGTTGCAGCTCACGGGCTTAGTTGCTCCACGGCTTACGGGCCAGATCAGAGGGTGAACCTGTGTCTCCTGCATTGGCAGGTGGATTCTTCATCACTGAGCCACCAGGGAAGCCTTTCCTGAGGACTTCTGAAAAATGCTCCTGCCCTAGGTTTTCCCTGGATTTAATGCATTGGAAGTGAACCCTGAGACAGACGTGGGAAGCACTGGTGTGGCTTACATTTCTGTTTCAACCTAGGACAAGAAGGATGCTGGTTTCCTAGAGCTCAGAAAGCTGGCTCAGGATTTTGGAAAGACAGATAAATTCCTTCCTTCTGATGAACAGAGAGTGCTCCTAGCTAAGACTCTCATTAGCAAGAGACACAGTGACAGGTAATTGAGAAAAGCTGGCCACAAGCCCTGGACCTGTATAGAACGTGAGCAGCATTCTCCAAGTCTACAGACCTCAGAGGACTTATCAGGCAGCGAGAACATAAAAGATGGAAGAAGATCTTTCTAGATTCTCCGAGCTGCAGAAAAGCAGCAGATGAGTTTCAAGATGGGTAAATGAAAGATGGAATATTGAGAAAAATAATAATCCAAATTATACTTATAGTTCTTTGGGCTAAACTATGTCTACACACTATCTGAGACTGTCCTCTGAGCTTATCATTTTTCAGTAGCCAAAGAAGTTGACTACAGGTAAGACCCAGCCAGGAAAGATGTTAGAAATTTGAGGGGAAACACTGTCCCAGTACCATAAAAAAGTATTGTGTTTTTCAGGCTGAGTTCTATGTCGGGATTTTGGTTGATAAATCTCAGAAAAATATTCTAGTACTTGAAAAGGGCGCTGAAAACAGTTAAAGGAATGAGAAAGGAAACAAAGTATTTGGGCTTTTGAATATGGTAAAACTGATGGTTGATACACTTATTTATCGTTTGTTTATTTATTTGTTCATTTTGGGCTCTGCTGGGTCTTCGCTGATCTAAGGCTTTCCTCTGGTTGTGGCCTGCGGGCTTCTCATTGCGGTAGCTTCTCTGTTGCAGTTATGGTACATGGGCTTAGTGCCGTTGCCCGTGGCATGTAGAATCTTCCCGGATCAGGGACGGAACCCGCGTCTCCTGCGCTGGCAGGTGGATTCTTTACCCCTGAGCCACCAGGGAAGCCCTGAAACACTTATTTAAAAGCTAAAATCAAGTAGATTTCCAAGTGGGAAACAACCCAGATGACCTTCAGCGGGACTGTGCTACAGCCGTACTGTAGCGCAGTTTAACTACAGTATGGATATGGTTAACTACATTTTATTGCAGAATACTACTCAGCAATAAAAAGAAATTGGCTGTTGATATGGATAGCCACTTGGGTGGATCTCAAATCTCAAAACGATCTATGCTGTATGGGTCCATTTATATAACCTTCTATAAACAGAATCATAAAGATGGAGAACAGATTCATGGTTGCCAGGAGTTGCAGACAGGGCAGGAAGTATTGTAGGTGGGTGTGTAGAAGGGTGGCATGAGGGATCGTTGTGTCAGGGAAACTGTTCTGAGGCTTCACTGTGGGAGTGAACTTACAAATCTACACATGTGATAAAACTGCATAGAACTAAACACACACATACGCACACAAATTCATAAAGATGGAGAACAGATTCATGGTTGCCAGGAGTTGCAGACAGGGCAGGAAGTATTGTAGGTGGGTGTGTAGAAGGGTGGCATGAGGGATCGTTGTGTCAGGGAAACTGTTCTGAGGCTTCACTGTGGGAGTGAACTTACAAATCTACACATGTGATAAAACTGCATAGAACTAAACACACACATACGCACACAAATGATATTCCCAGTTGTGATACTGTACTACGGTCATGCAAAATGATACCATTAGTAAGAGATTGGGTGAAGACTACATGGACTCACTCTGTACTATTTTTCACCACTGCATGTGGATGTGCAATTATCTCAAAATCTAATTTAAAAAATTAAATAAGCCTAGAATGTTAGTGCTAGAGAAATGTAGAAATGGACAAAGCTACATTGACATTGATTTCTATCCAATTCAAAAGGGGCAGCTCTTGACCTTTAATATAAGTAGATTTAAAATCAATAGAACTATGTGCCTGTTCATACATTGAGTAATAAACTTAAGAAATGTATTCACCTAAGAGTTGTAAGGCCATCCCTGATGGCTCAGTGGGAAAGAGTCCATCTGCAATGCAGGAAATGCAGGACACAATGGGTCAATTCCCCGGTCAGGAAGATCCCCGGGAGGAGGAAATGGCAACCCATTCCAGTATTTTTGCCTGGAGAATCCCACAAACAGAGGAGCCTGGTGGGATACACTCTATGAGGCCGCAAAAGAGTCGGACACAATTGAGCACACACACACACAAGAGATGCAGAAGAATAAAGATATAAGTATAACGTTAAAAAGCATGAATGGGTCTCTAAGATACATTAAGACATTTTGGAAGCTCACCTAACCTTGGAACTTGATGTCCAGTAGTTTCACAACAGGATCACAATGTAACAAGGAGGGACTTAGAAATTACTCCCACAAACATTTGCTGAGCTCTTCCTATGAGTCAGGCACTGTCCCAGGTGCTCTGTGTTGGAAAGGCAGAAGACACAGCCTCTCTTTCCGAAGCTCATTACCCAGAGTTCTTCTGTAACTTTGTACATGTCCCACTGTTCAGGAATTCAATGCTGATGACATTATTTATGGAACAGAAATGAATGTCATCCTGACAGATATTATTTTTAATGATATACTGATTAATAGTCACACTTGAGGCTATTTTAAAAATGGAAGCAGTCACTATGAAGTGTGATAGGAATTACCCCAAAATAGACCATTTTATCCTCTGTGAATAATTTAGACCCTGGCACTTGGAATGCAGTGAAGAGCGTGAGGATGGTGAAAGAACTGATTGGGAGCTTTCAGAAAGTAGGGCCGGTATCTTATTACCCCTGTATCGCCAAACTTAACAGTATGTGCTTGGTATGCACCAGGAGCTCAATAAATGCTGAGTTGGCAACCCAGGAGCTCTTTTTGTTTGTTTTATATGAGTTCAGGCCAGAAGGCCATCTGCCATTGATGACTGGAAATTGATTTTGACTGGTGTCAGGATCTGGGATGAGATGTAAAATAAAATAACTGAATGGAGATGCAAAAGGCCATTGGCCCAGGGCTGACTCGCAACTGTACCTAGGAAATGCCTTTGGCAATCAGAGCTCTCAGGTCTGCATAGCTCTGCTACCACGATTCCAGTTTTTTGCTTCTGGGTAAAGGAACAGAATTCAACCTGCTTGCTCCCTTCCTTTCAAAGGTCATGTGGGGATACAGCTTGATTCCCCATTTAACTTTCACATGCAGAGACTAGCCGAGCATCATGAACACTATAAAAATGATACTTAGACTTCCCTAGTGGTCCAGTGCTTAAGAATCCAGCTGCCAGTGCGGGAGACACGCGTCTGATCCCTGGTCTGGGAAGATCCCACATGCCACAGAGCAGCTGAGCCTGTAAGCCACAGCCTCTGAGCCTGCATTTTAGAGCCTGCAAGCAGCAACGTCTGAAGGCTGATTGTCCCAGAGCTTGTGCTCCACAACCAGAGAAGACCCTGCAATAAGAAGCCCATGTACCGTAATGAAGGGTAGTCCCCACTCTCTGCAACTAGAGAAAGCCCTCGTAGCAATTAAGACCCAGCAACCAAAAGCAAGATAAATTAATAAATGATTTTTAAAACTATACCATGGCAATGGGAAAATATTCTGAATATTTCTTGGTGGTGAGCTTCCCAGAAAGACAATTATTGAAAAGATGCGGGAGAAAACGAACGTGATCTTCAGCAAATCTGGGCTTCCCTCATAGCTCAGTTGGTAAAGATCCGCCTGCAATGCAGGAGACCCGGGTTGATTCCTGGGTTGGGAAGATCCCCTGAAGAAGGGATAGGCTACCCACTTCAGTATTCTTGGGCTTCGCTTTTGGCTCAGCTGGTAAAGAATCCGCCTGCCACGAGGGAGACCTTGGTTTGATCCCTGGGTTGGAAAGATCCCCTGGAGAAAGGAAAGGCTACCCACTCCAGTATTCTAGCCTGGAGAATTCCATGGACTGTATAGTCCATGGGGTCGCAAAGAGCAACTGAGCAACTTTCACTTTCACTTTTCACTTTCAGCCACCAAGGACAGCATTTACTTTGACTTGTAGGGGAAAAATAACAGTTACCAACACGGTGGAGACCATGCAACAATCAGGACGTTTATCTCTGTGGCTTTTTGGCAGACGTGGGTATTTAGATCAATACTCAAGGACTAAGAAACACCATGTGCTTACTCTTTTGATGACTGCAACTCTTTTTTCATTCTGCCCAACTGGAGTCAGGGAAAGTCTGGAACGTGGTAGAGTGGCGATTGTACCTCTCAGACCTCGAGGTAGACGGATCATAGTTGGCCTGTGACCCCTGGTACTTAACTCTGGAGTCCAGAGCAATATATTTGTGCTGAGTCCATGCTTCCCCCAAGGGGCTGCCAGCCAGTGACTAAGGATGCAGGGATACCCGGGCTTCTCTGAAGGTAGCTTTGGCTTGATCCTTGTTGAAACTTCCTTAGACTTCGTGGCAGTCTAGGATGCTTCCATCCGGTTCCCTCCTTCCCTCTCTTTCACGTGTGGCAAGACTTGCTTTGAGGTCTGACATGGCTCTCCAGCATTTTGGGCTCCCTTTCAATTTGTTCTCCCCATGGGCATAAATATCTGTGCATGCTTAACCCCTCCTTGATGTTTGCACCTCGGAGGACCTGGACTAACACAAGCGGTATTGAGAGTGGCCTGAGAGAACAAGGGGGAAGCTGGGGATGTGGGCCTGCGTTGCCCACCACCCAACATATAAAGAGGAAGATAGGAGGGGCAGCTGGAAAGTCTCTGGTACAGCATGGTGGCTCAATTGCCCAAGATTTCACTGGTGGTGACCTGGGAAATGTCATGGTGCGGGGTCGGGGGGGAAACGCCGTGACAGGTGTGACGATGCAGGAATTTGAAAAATATGGAGAGAACAATGCCTCCAAAGACAATGGAAGTCACTGTTTACTGAAAAGTTGCCCTGATGCTCTGCCAAAGGATAATGAGAGACCTGAGGCCACTAACAAGCAGACAAACGCTGAATGCAAGAGTCAGAATGCCTCTACGGTGGTTCACAAAGAGGCCTTGCTGCCAGAGTGCAAAGGCAGAGACGCTTGAGCATCAGACAGAAGACCTCATCGTGAGTCACACCTCCAGAGATGTTAGAATGCTCAGCTAAGGTGGGTCTGTTATGCAGAGGACAGGGCCATGGGAAGATCTGTGCTATGGACTGAACTGTGTCTATCCAAATTCATATGTTGAATCATTAATCCCCAACGTGATTCTATTTAGAGATAAGGCTTTTAGGAGATAATTAAATTTAAATGTGATTATAGGGGTGGGGCTCTAGTCTGATAGGTCTGTGGCCTAATAAAAAGAGGGAGATCTTTTTCTCTTTGCCACTTCCCTCCTCCATGCCACGTGAGGACACAGCAAGAAGGGAGCCATCGCAAGCCAATAAGAGAGTTCTCACCAGAAACCAAACTGCCTGATACCTTGATCTTAGAGTTTTCAGCTTCCAGAACCGTGAAAACTAACGTCTATTGTTTAAGCAATGCAGTCTGTGGTCTTTTCTTATGGCAGGTCCAGGAGACTGAGACGGTCTGGGACCTTGAAACGTGGGACAGACCTTATCACTAAGGATGCTCAGAAGTGTATAATTATATCACATACCACACCCCCTTCAGATAGTCGGCCTCATAGAATTCTGGAATGGCCTTCTAAGGGAGCAACTGGGGACTTCCCTGGTGGGCCAGTGGCTAAGACTCAGAGCTCCCAATGTAGGGGACCCAGGTTTGATCCTTGGTCAGGGAACTAGATCCCACATGCTGCAACTAAGAGTTCATGTGCCAAAAGATACCAGGTGCCACAGCAAATATGGAAGACCTTGTGTGCTGCAAGTAAGAGCAGGCACAGGCAAATAAATATTAAAAAATAATAAGACCTTCTAAAATAAATAAATAAAGGGCTAACTGAAATGTCAGCTTACAGGAAGTACCCTGAAAGGATGAGGTACCATCCTCCAGTGCCCAAAGATCTATTTATGGCACTGGGTTCCTAAAAGGAAAAATACATAAGTCTGGGAACTGTGGAAAAGACTCTTCAGCTAAAACTGGAGTTGAGATAGGCTTGTTGGGGGCAGATCTTATGCCTGTGGTGACTGCTTGGTTGCACAGTTGTGTCTGACTCTTTGCAGCTCTGTGGATTGTGGCCCACCAGGCTCTTCTGTCCATGGGATTTCTCAGGTAAGAATACTGGAGTACCTTTCCATTTACTCCTCAAGGGGATCTTCCTGACCCAAGGGCTGAACTCTCATCTCCTGTGTCTCCTCCACTGCAGGTGGATTCTTTACCCACCGGCTGAGCCATCAGGGAAGCCTCCATGCCCTGCCATATATCATTAATTACTCCACACAGGGAGCCGTGTAGGCCTACATTGCTGACAGGAAGATTTTGCCTGCTGCTAAGTCTCTTCAGTCGTGTTCGACTCTGTGCGACCCATAGATGGCAGCCCACTAGGCCCCTCTGTTCCTGGGATTCTTTAGGCAAGAATACTGGAGTGGGTTGCCATTTCCTTCTCCAATGCATGAAAGTGGAAAGTGAAAAGTGAAAGTGAAGTCGCTCAGTCGTGTCCGACTCTTAGTGACCCCATGGACTGCAGCCCACCAGGCTCCTCCATCCATGGGATTTTCCAGGCAAGAGTACTGGAGTGGGGTGCCATTGCCCACTTTACCCTTTATCAGGAAGAAGAAAATTCTCCACCCCATGACAGTCTGGCCAATTAGAGACTGTAGCAGTACAACCAATGAGAAGCCTCCACACTTTGGACTTCCAGAGTTCTTCCAGTGGATTCTGGTTATTACAGCCCCTCCCAACGTTTCCTGTTGAAAGCAAGTTCCCCTGCCTTGCTCTCTGGATTCCCCTGTGAGTGAGTGAGTGAGTGAGTGAGTGAGTGAGTGAATGAAAGTCGCTCAGTCATGTCCAACTCTTTGCGACGCTATGGACTATACAGTCCATGGAATTCTCCAGGCTAGAATACTGGAGTGGGTAGGGTAGCCTTTCCCTTCTTCAGGGGATCTTTGCAACTCAGGGATAGAACTCAGGTCTCCTGCTTTGCAGGCGGATTCTTTACCAGCTAAGCTGCGAGGGAAGCCCGGATTCCCCGGTGGTACATCATAATCACATATCTCAAATGACAATTCCTCTGGGCTTTCCTGAATAAAGTTGCTTTTGCTGGTAAAATAAATGGGTGTTATAATATTAAAGTTGACATTTTGGGTGTCAGAAGTGGCGTTCAAAGGAGGCAGATCTTGAGAGGTGATGGACCCCCAGAACTGAATGAGGACTCACACCAAAGCCCTGTGCTCCTTGCTTCCATGAGTAGCCTCCTGTTTTCAGTTTGGCGGGTCTTCTCTGAGATTTCAAGTTTTGCTCTTTGTGTATTTTGAGCTCTCTGACTTTATTCTGGATCCAGAAAGGTTTTGTCCCGTCAGGGAAAACATTTCATCTTTTCTAATTTAAGGTTTTGTCCTTGGTGAGTATTTAGCTGTTTCCTGAAGTGCAAGGTAGTGAGGTTCTCTTTGGGAGATCAGATTAACTGAAATCCAAGAATTTTTGTTTTTAGATTCCTTTCAGGATTTGGACTAGGACTCTAGCAACTTATGTTTTCAGATGAGTTTCGGAAAATGGGATGCCAGTCATCCAAATGCTCTGAGGGCAGCCCTCCTTTGGGGACTCAGGCTCACTTGATGTTTAAAAACTGTTTAAACTTGATGTTTAACAACTGTGAACTGTGCACATCTTTAAACTAAGTGGTCTGAACAAACTAAGAGTGATTTCACATTACAATGGTCATTATGGAGAACTTTTTATTTCTCTAAATTCATTTTTCCTTAAGATTAAATTGGAGTGCTGCAGTTCTAAAATTAAGCTAAACAAATGGTATATTTATTTTCATTGGTATGCAGAAGCTTCCAATTGTGCACAAAAAATCTAAAATTGCCTCTTTGCAAGATACCATTTCTACGTTGGCTGGAACAACTAAAAAGCTAAGAAAAGAATAAAATGGCTTCTGAAGCTTCCTCCAAGGGTAGCATGATCAAATGAATTTTGGGAACAGTAAGTTGAACAAAGTGAGTCGAGTTTCTTTATGTTAGGACTTCGCATAAGGCATTGTCTCTAGGACTGTGAGTTACCTCCCAAACTTTTTCAACCATAGCTCTCTTCCCCTGCTTTTTCCCCACAGTATCTCAGGGAACTAGCTTTCTGTGGAACACACTATGGAAATGCTGGCTATGATGGCTTAGAGGACAGAATCCAAACTCCCTGGTCTAGCCATTGAGGCTGTGTTGTCTTGGCTTCAACAGTTGTTGAACCTTATTTTCCTTCCTGAACGCTTTGTCTCAGGAAACTTAAACCTATTCATTGTGCCTGCCTATTGATGCTTCACTGCTTTTGGACATTTCATGTTCTTCCTTCTATATCTGAAGCCCTTTTTCCTCTTCTTTTCTTAAGATTTTTTTTTAATGTGGACCGTTTTTAATGTCTTTATTGAATTTGTTACAATATTGCCTGTGTTTTATGCCTTTTTTTTTTTTTTTT
>SJYX01003616.1:291782-305774 GCA_006410675.1 Oreotragus oreotragus | reverse complement strand
CGATGCTCTTGTTCATCTTACCATTTAGGCTCCTCCCCCACTCCCAAATTCTACCTCTTGAAATTTCCCTCATTGTCTTATTGGAAAAGGCATCTCTTTTATTTGAACTCCTCTAGCATTTTGACTTTTCTCTTGTACGATATCAACCACATTTGGTTTCACTGTAATTATTTAAGCATTTCTTATTTTTTTCTACTGGACTCAAAGATTATGAAGGGCAGGGAAGGAGGGGGCCCTCTAAGTATCCACAAATTCCTCCTGACTGATATCAGAGTTTGATGAACGGCAAGATTTCAGTAAAATTGCTTGCAAATGAATCCAGGGAGCAGAGATTTATAATCAAGAGCACAAGAATTAGCACAGGGATAAATTTAGGGTGTTCCTCTCACATCAACCTCCCATATCCAGCGGTCTCTAAACATGCACCCAAGTCAGTCACGGGTGTGGCCATGTTGGTTCTGCTTTCCTGCTGCACGGATGTACCAAGTGACTCTTTCCAAGAACAATCCTCCACAAAAGCCTTACTAACCTCACTCCTTACACACATCAGTTCAGTTCAGTTGCTTAGTCATGTCTGACTCTTTGCAACCCCATGGATTACACACCAGGATGCCCTGTCCATCACCAACTCCTGGAGCTTGCGCAAGCTCATGTCCATTGAGTTGGTGATGCCATCCGACCATCTCATCCTCTGTCACCCCCTTTTCCTCCTGCCTTCAATGTTTCCCAGCATCAGGGTCTTTTATGCACATAGACAAATAATCCTGGAAGACTTCCTAAGGTTACAGTGAGGGAAATCAGGGAGATGCTTCTGGGAAATGGCCCCATCAGTGACAGCGAAATTGTCCCCGTAAAGGCCCTGGAGTTGCTGGGCCTGGGCTCGTTTCACAGGCTGTGTGTGGAGCAAACGACAGCCTGGCAGCCAATCTGGAGTCTGAGAGGGAAGAAGGCACTGCTCCCTATTCCCATCTGGGGAGAGAGGGGCCCTAAGAGCAATGGCTAGGGAGTGTTTATTGAGCACTGACCATATGCCAGGTATTATGCTGAAATCTGCATTGCCTGATGGGAGAGCCACTAACTACATGTAGCTATGGAGCTCTTGACAGGTGGCTACTGCAATTGAAGAATGGGTCTTTGCTGAGCGCCGAAGAATTGATGCTTCTGAACTGTGGTGTTGGAGAAGACTCTTGAGAGTCCCTTGGACTGCAAGGAGATCCAACTAGTCCATTCTGAAGGAGATCAGCCCTGGGATTTCTTTGGAAGGAATGATGCTAAAGCTGAAACTCCAGTACTTTGGCCACCTCATGCGAAGAGTTGACTCATTGGAAAAGAGTCTGATGCAGGGAGGGATTGGGGGCAGGAGGAGAAGGGGACGACCGAGGATGAGATGGCTGGATGGCATCACGGGCTTGATGGACATGAGTCTGAGTGAACTCCGGGAGTTGGTGATGGACAGGGAGGCCTGGCATGCTGCGATTCATGGGGTCGCAGAGTCAGACACGACTGAGCGACTGAACTGAACTGAACTGAAGCTTAAAAACAAATACTCTAGGGACTTTCCTAGTGGTCCAGTGGTTAAGAATCCACCTGCCAATGCAGCTGACACGGGTTTGATCCCTGGTCCAGGAAGATGCCACACAGGGGAGGTTGGTGGTAAATAAACCCATGTACCACAGCTACTGAACCCACACTCCAGAGCTCATGCTCTGCCACAGAAGAGGCCCCCACAATGCGAAACCACACCCCCCTAGCTAGAGAATAGCCCCTGACCTCCACAACTAGAGAAAGCCCGCACACAGCAGCCAAGACCAGCACAGTCAAAAATAAATAAATAAACAAAAATTTAATGAAAGAACATATTTGGAAAATAACACGTACTCTCTTGGGTTATTAGAAAATATTTTAAAATGGTTGGAACTACCTTGGGTGTGTGAATTCGTTCTTCAACTCTAGATTGTATGAAGTCTAATAGGAAGCAAGTCTTTCTGTTGAAAATGTAATAACTGAACTGGGTGACATGGTGTGTGTTAGTTACACATCAGATTTTGAAGATGTAGTCTGAATAAAAGAATGTTAGATGTCACGTGAATAGTTTTTACTCTGATTAACATGTTGAAATTATAGTATTTGGGGTTCTATGTATGGGTTAAAGAAAATATATGATTAAGGTCAATTTTATATGTCTCTTCACTTTTTAAAATTTAAGAGACTTAAAAAAAGAGACTTAAGTTTTGCATATATTTGCATTATATTTCTATTGAACAGTGCTAAATGTTTTAAGCGGGATGACAGAGGATGAGATGGTTGGATGGCATCACCAATTCAATGGACATGAGTTTGAGCAATCTCTAGGAGACAGTGAAGGACAGGGAAGCCTGGCATGCTGCAGTTCACGGGGTTGCAAAGAGTTGGACACGAGTGAGCAACTGAATAATAACAAAATGTTTTTAACATGCATTATCAGCTCTATGAAGTAGACACCATTATTATCATCACCTTTTTGCGGAAGACATTCAGAGAGAAACAGCAGCTTACCCAAAGTCATGTACATTAGGCTGTGCTCTCTCTGGGGGCTGGGCCTGGGTCTCGGGGGCCCTCTGTGACTCTGGTCTCTGCTTGGGTGCCAGAATCACAAAGGGTCTCATATGCAGACTTGTTGGTAATACTTTTGGAAGATGCTCTACAGACAGCTTAGGTACAGTAACAGAACTGAAAGCAGATATTAATCATTTAATTTCAAATTCTTAACTCTAAGCATGAAAAAGACATCACAATTTTTGGCATTTCTTAATTTTGGAATAGCTTGGGAGCCTCAGGAAATGGAAGGGACCAAATCTCTCCAGACTCCTGAGAGACCCTGGTATCAGATTAAATAATTTTCCTAGCCACCCCAAATGCTAGGGATAGCTTTTAGTCAGTCGTACGAGGAGGGATTCAGGAACTGGATAAGACAGGTTTATCGAAATAGGGGTGGGGGTGCAGGCTGGTGGCGGAATCATGCTCCTAACTTCTTGGGCTAGGCTGTTGCTCTCAATTAATCATCCTGGCAAAGGCAGCAAGACTCTGAGGCAGAAGGAAGAGAGAGGCAACCCAGACTTTCTCCAAGACCAAGTTTTCTAAGAGGCTAGTGGGAACCCAGGAAGGCTCTGGCAAGATTCGAACTTACTGGCTTCAAGCTCACTAACAAAAGTCACAGCCCACTTGACTCCTCGCCCTGAAACAACCTGCTCTGGATCCTGGCTTGGCATGGTTTGCAACGTTGCTACTCCAAGAAAAATAGATGCTGTCAGGGTGTCAAGGATACGTTGGAATTCCACGTAGACCAGGGAAGGCTGGCTAGGGAGAGGAGAGTGAACAAAAACAGCGCAGGGAGGAACCAGAGTCACGGGCTGCATCCTGACGGGCTATGAGTCTATACTTAACCAGCTTTACGACCTAAGAAAAAGCCCAGAGTCAGCGACAGAGACATCAATAGTGAATGGATGGGGGGGCATTCCTGGTGGTCCAGTGATTGAGTATCCACCTGCCGATGCAGGGGCCATAGGTTCCATCACTGGCCTGGGAAGGTTCCATATGCCACGGAGGCCATGCCTCACCACCACAAAGCCTGTACTTTAGGGCCTGGGAGCTGCGACCACTGAATCCCACACCTAGAACTGGCGCTCCACAATGAAGACCAGCCCCCGACTGCTGCCACTAGGAAAGGCCTGCGCAAAAGCGATGAAGACCCAGCACAGCCAAAAATAAAATGAATTTTAAAACTAGTTCATGGATGGGGAAACTTGCCTGTCTGGAGCAAGATCCTGGGGCAGCACCCCATTGTGTGGGGCAGGCGGTGGGCAGGACGTGGCAGCGGTTTTCCCTGAGGGTGGGGCGGGGGTGGAGGTTAGTGGTGATGGTGGTAATTGATGTCAGCTGGGCCTGTTGGTTAGCAGGGAAACCAGCAGAGGAGCAAATCCTTCCCCTCCCCTTTGAGGAGCCGTCAAGGTGGGGCTGTTCTGATCCAAAGATCAGGACAGTCGCCAGCTGCAGCCAGGGCAAGTAAGCAGGAAGCCCAGTCATTTGAATGGGGTTTAGGTGAAGCAGGAACCAGTGGAGCAGGGGATGTTCCGAGAGCAAGGGAACAGCCATCTTGGGTAGCCTGATCTTATACTACTTGATTCCCAGATTCACCAGAAACACTTTACAGTCTATTTTGAGTCACAGTAGGAAACTGGGCTCGCTGGGTCACAGCGTCCAATGCTTACTCAAATAATTAAGTGTGACTCTTTATGGAACAGTAAAATCAGAATTCACAATTGTGCAAACTGACATGAGCAGACTGGCCTTAAATGCAGTGGCCTTAACCTAGACTGGTAGCATATAATATGCAGAAGTCACAGGTGTTTCAGTTCAAGGCTCAGGGTGCTCCTATCAGCCTTCAGTTGGGAAAGGAAACCAAAGAGGGTTCCCCTGAGGTTCTTTTTTTTTTTTTTTAATTCGGCTACACCAAATCTTAGTTGCAGCACTCAGGATCTTTGTTTCAGTATGCAGAATCTTTTAGTTGAGGCACACAGGATCTAGTTCCCTGAACAGGGAATGAACCTTGGCCCTTTGCATGGGGAGCACCAAGTCTTAGCCACTGGACCACCAGGGAAGTCCCCACCTGGGGTTCTTGAAATGCGTTTTCTTATTAACTGTGTCATATGTTAGGGCTAGCCTGGTGGCTCAGTGATAAAGAATCTGCCTACCAATGCACAAGACATGGGTTCAGTCCCTAGGTTGGGAAGATCTTCTGGAGAAGGAAATGGCAACCTATTCTAGTATTCTTGCCTGGGAAACCACATAGACAGAGGAGCCTGGTGGGCTGCAGTCCATGGGGCTGCAGTGAGTTGGACACAACTTAGCAACTAAATAACAATAATGAATGTTTGAAGCATCAATATGTCTAGAAGGAAGGGGTGTTTTCCTCAAACAAATGGGGAAGTTGATGCTATTCTCCCCCTGTTAGACTCATTCACAAGAAACTCCAACCTAGATTCCACTTAGTGCCTAAGATGTAAACATCTCTAGGAAATTTGAGACAAAGAAATTCGTGTATTTGTGTGATATGGCTTAACTTCACTGCTCTTTTCCTAACACCTCTTGACCATTGGAAATATACATATTTTCATGGGGCTGGGGGGAGGAGAGTAGAAGGAGAGAGAAATTGATATTTATTTATTTACGGCATACCCGTCAGGAAGGGGCTTCCCAGGTAGTGCTAGTAGTAAAGAACCTGCCCACCAATGCAGGAGATGTGATATGGGGGTTCGATCCCTGGGTTGGGAAGATCCCCTGGAGAAGGGCATGGCAAGCCAAGTATGGCAAGAACCCATGTACTCTTGCCAAGAGAATCCCCATGGACAGAGGAGCCTGGCAGGCTACAGTCCATGGGGTTGCAAAGAGTCGGACACGACTGAAGTGACTTAACTCGCATGCATCAGTTGGGGACACCTTGGTTGCAGTGTGAATTGGGGGTGGTAAAGGAAGAGATTTGAGTGTAGGGGTTGTTAGAAAAGAAAGCAAGTACTCTACAAGGAAGGCAAAAGGGCTCAAAGGAGATTTTTATACTCCTTTTGTTTTTTGGCTGTGCTGGGTCTTCCCTGCTGCATGCATGGGCTTTGCGCTCTAGCTGAGGAGAGAGGGGGCTACTCTAGCTGCGGTGCACCTGGGTCTTCCCTGCTGCAGGGGCCTTGCTCTACGCTCTAGCTGAGGAGAGAGGGGGCTACTCTAGCTGCGGTGCACCTGGGTCTTCCCTGCTGCAGGGGCCTTGCTCTACGCTCTAGCTGAGGAGAGAGGGGGCTACTCTAGCTGCGGTGCACCTGGGTCTTCCCTGCTGCAGGGGCCTTGCTCTACGCTCTAGCTGAGGAGAGAGGGGGCTACTCTAGCTGCGGTGCACCTGGGTCTTCCCTGCTGCAGGGGCCTTGCTCTACGCTCTAGCTGAGGAGAGAGGGGGCTACTCTAGCTGCGGTGCACCTGGGTCTTCCCTGCTGCAGGGGCCTTGCTCTACGCTCTAGCTGAGGAGAGAGGGGGCTACTCTAGCTGCGGTGCACCTGGGTCTTCCCTGCTGCAGGGGCCTTGCTCTACGCTCTAGCTGAGGAGAGAGGGGGCTACTCTAGCTGCGGTGCACCTGGGTCTTCCCTGCTGCAGGGGCCTTGCTCTACGCTCTAGCTGAGGAGAGAGGGGGCTACTCTAGCTGCGGTGCACCTGGGTCTTCCCTGCTGCAGGGGCCTTGCTCTACGCTCTAGCTGAGGAGAGAGGGGGCTACTCTAGCTGCGGTGCACCTGGGTCTTCCCTGCTGCAGGGGCCTTGCTCTACGCTCTAGCTGAGGAGAGAGGGGGCTACTCTAGCTGCGGTGCACCTGGGTCTTCCCTGCTGCAGGGGCCTTGCTCTACGCTCTAGCTGAGGAGAGAGGGGGCTACTCTAGCTGCGGTGCACCTGGGTCTTCCCTGCTGCAGGGGCCTTGCTCTACGCTCTAGCTGAGGAGAGAGGGGGCTACTCTAGCTGCGGTGCACCTGGGTCTTCCCTGCTGCAGGGGCCTTGCTCTACGCTCTAGCTGAGGAGAGAGGGGGCTACTCTAGCTGCGGTGCACCTGGGTCTTCCCTGCTGCAGGGGCCTTGCTCTACGCTCTAGCTGAGGAGAGAGGGGGCTACTCTAGCTGCGGTGCACTTTTTTTTTTTTTTTTTAACTCTTTGATTTTACGTGTGGGAATGGGCATGTATATGGTCTCTCAACAATCCATGAAGTATCTGAAAATCAAGTCCACACATCTGGATGAGTTAAGCAGGGCTGGGGCCAGCAGATAAACCAGAAACAGTTTTCAGCCCCTTCCTTGCCGATGAGGCCACTCTCTTTTCTGTCCAAGAGGTTTTCATGCAATAATTGTAGGGGTTTTTGCAGCCAGAGAAAAAGGGCAGCTGCTGCTAATTTAATGACATCCAATTTAGGTGGTATTTATTGAGCCTTATGTGGAAGACACCTTCTTAACAATGTCCCAGCCCGACACAACACTCGCCCTCATGCTGGCCCAACAAGAAACCCACAGGATTCCCAGACAAGAATGAAGGCATCCTACCCCCTCAGCAGTGGGGCAATACGCCTCAGCCATTACCAGCTGCTCTGACGTTTTGTTTTCTCTCAGTTCAGTTCTGATGCTGACACGATGCAGGTTGCTATAGAACTGCTGCTGCTGCTAAGTCACTTCAGTCGTGTCCGACTCTGTGTGACCCCATAGACGGCAGCCCACCAGGCTCCCCCATCCCTGGGATTCTCCAGGCAAGAATACTGGAGTGGGTTACCATTTCCTTCTCCAATGCATGAAAGAGAAAAGTGAAAGTGAAGTCGCTCAGTCTGTCCGACTGTCAGCGACCCCATGGACTGCAGCCCACCAGGCTACTCCGTCCATTGGATTTTCCAGGCAAGAGTACTGGGGTGGGGTGCCATTGCCTTCCCCGATAGAACTGTTAGAGGTAACTGAAAGAGCCTGCTAGAGCATTTAAAGCATTATTTCAAAATGGGGAAGAAAGGGAAAAAACAGGCAAAGAAGGATCTCGCTGGGAGGGGAGTTTGGGGCAAAATGGATACATGTATATGTATGGCTGAGTCCTTTTGCTGTTTACCTGAAACCATCACAGCATTGTTAATCAGCTATATCCCAATAGAAAATAAAAAGTTAAAAAATAAATAAGGATCTCCCTGTTTGTCGTTCTGATTTTTCCTTTTATTTTCCTGTTTCCAGAGCACCCATAAGCGGAAGTGCTCACTTCCATATATCAGTGAATTCTGGGCACACAAATAAAACAAGGCAAAAGACATTTTTTTTTTAAGGCGATAGCCCCTAATTGTGACCACTCCACACGGTCAGAAAGTGAAGCAGGATCGGTTTCCAGGGCATCCATGGGAGAGGAGACAAAAGCTTGCCTCTTCATCTCCGAAAAGGGTGCTTTTCCCAAATTGCTTTCTCCTTTCCCTCCTCGGAATGTGAAATGACAAGGTTCTAGCTCTCCGTGAATCGATAGTGTTATATCTGGGTCCTAAGCTCTCAGGCCAGCCCCGGTTGGGCTCCTGGGGAGGTGAGGGAGGACTGGGAAAGGGGAGGGGGGAAGAAGGGGAGGCCTCCAGTGTCTTCTTCTCATGGAAAAGTGCCGCTCCAAATTCAACTCTATTCAATATCCTGTAATGAACCATAATGGAAAAAAAATTTTTTTAATGGCTCCAGAGAAACCAAGCCCAGAAGTGGTGACTAGATGAAGGAAAAACTTAGATTCCCTTTTTTATAAAGTCGGAATTACTGACTTCAAGGGCAAAGAAGAAATCTCCCTCAAAAAAAGAAAAAAGCCTGAGGGTAACTGCCCCTCTCCCTCCCGCACTGGGCTAAGTGCTGGGACAAACAAACAAGAACACGGATGTGCCCAGTAAATCATCTTGGGGTGGGGGAGGGGTTTGAATAGAGGCAAGGAAGAAACGCAGAGGCCAGGCCTAGTGTTCGCTGATTCCAGCAGAGGCCGTAAGCAGCAAGGGGCCCGGGCTATGGGCTACATAATTGGCTAACGAATAATAAAGCCAAAATTGGATATTAACAGCAATTAGTTTCTGTAGAGGCACTGGGGAAAAGAACTGTAGAAAACCCCATTGGGCCTTAAACCGAGGCGATGTGAAATTAAACCAGTGTCTCAATTAAATGGGAATAAATATTGCCACATCAATCTGGGGACGTGTGACAGGCTGAAGGGAAGACCCCGGGGCGACGATGTCCAGGTGCACCCTCCTGTGCCTTGCAAGCTATCCGGGGTGTGACCTTTGTCAGGCACCTTCTGCTCCTGACCTGTGTGTGGCCTCTGGTGGCCAACCGGCCCCTTTCCTTGGGTACATCACCTTGGCTGCAGGACTCTGAAGATGATTTTAAGGGACCGATCTGTTAATCCTATGGAGACTTGCATCACTAAGGCTGCACCGGGTGGGCCCAGCAGCTGAGAAAAAGGAAGAATTGAGTTCTCTTAAAAACGGAGACCAGGTCCAGTGGATGGAAGGGCCCTATCACTTTCTGTCTGGGTCGGAGGGCTGGGGTTTGGAGGTTCCCAGAGCCAGCAAGAGGAAGTCAGACCCACTTCTCGGTCACTGGGTCCCCTCAGGCGTAGACCTGGAAACCTGCACGAAGGCTGCAGGAGAAATGTGTCTTTTCCTTCTGCATTGAGGGTTCTGCTGTTGTTTTGGCTTCTTTAGAGAGGATTGTGGGGGTGGGGGAAGGAGGGTGTTTGGGGAGGGCCAGGGCATGTTGCCGGGGGTGGTGGATCGCTGGGTCTCGGGGTGGGGGGGGTCTGGAGGATTCTACCCCAAAACCGCCGCTCGTCAAGGACTTTAACGCTTGCACTCTGCTGATGGGAAGCCAGAGGGATGGCTAAGAAGGGCTTTCAGGTCGGGTCCTCTCCCAGCCTGTTACCAGGTACCCCCTTTCTGGCTCAGCCTGAGGCTTTCTAGAGTGAGGGATGAGCTGGTGAGTGCCATAGGGCCCGGGGTAGACGAGGAGGAGGCCCGGACGAGGATGAGGGGAGAGGGACTGAGGGGCTGCACCCTGCCATCCCGAGCAAAAGCCAGGCCAGGAAGCACTGGGGAGCTGGGAGGACAGGCTGTCTATCTGCCAAGGCCTTCCGTTTGTGCCACTCTTCGAATCTGAAGGCTTATCCCCGCCCTCCCTTCCTATCGGACTTTGTAATCTGCTCTGTTGACCACTGTGTGTCCGTCTGTGAAACGAGAGAGCAGAAATGTGCGGAAAAGCAGCCTCTCTGGGGACTGTCCCACTGGGAGCCGTGGGGAGAGGGTGCTCTGCTCTCTCCGTGTCAGTCCGGAAACTTCAGGAAATGAGTGTGGACCTAGGTCTTTGGGTATCCAAGTTACTTGATTTGAGCAAGGGAGAGAAAAAAAAAAAATCACAGCCGGGAAAACAGGAACAATAAAGGAAAGCAACTCTGTTCATCTTCACCTGGCTCAATTTAGGGGTCTCAGGGCATGAGCAGAAAAAGCCAGACGCATTGGCATGCAGGTCTCTGGGAGCCTAGCACAGCGCCCCCTCTAGCCTGCAGCTCCTGGAAAGGGACTAACCCTAAACGGTAAGAATGTGGCACGAAGCAGCAAATGGAACCTGCAGCCTCCTAGGTCTCTTTATTTGTGTGTTTAAGAAATAAATAGATTGGATTTTAGTTTAAAATAAACCTCTCTCCCCCCTTTAATTTGGAGAAAGTCCCTAGTGATCCACAAGGTTTAATTTTTGGGGTTTATGCAGCCCTGACTCAGGTCCTCATTTTGGGGGTATCATTTCCATTTCAAAACAAACGGAAGGATTAGAAAATGAAAAGGTGAATCCATTGAGAGTTGCTCACACTTCATTTCTGACCCCTGGAACATTCCTTGTTCTCAATAAAGTCTGCTTTAAAAAAATTTTTTTTGAGGCCATCTAAATTTGGTGCAGTTCTCTGCAGGCCTCCAGCAGACCTGCGTACAGTGGCTCATAGCAGCATACATGGACAGGAATGCATCCCGTTTGAAGTCTTTTTCTTGTTCTATGCTTGTATGGGAGATGCAATTATGTATTTTTTATATATATTTAAACTGAAGTCAAATTAAGTAAGACTTGGCAAAAACACCCAAATAAAAGAATTGTAGATTGGACTTGGAAGAAAACATCTTTATTAGGTATTGAAATTGTCATAATTGTTATTGACATACTCAGCACCATGAATCAGCCAGGCAAGCCACAGACACAAGCCACCAGCACATCCCTCAGCCCCTATTGACTCACTAAACCCACCCACAGAGTAGCTAAGGAAGGGTGGTTCCATCTGTCCTAGGAAGAAGAAGGCTTTACAGCTGCCCCCGGAGGACTCTCTTCTAAGGTTGGAACAGGGGTGGGGATATTATGTAAGTTCAGTAGAAGAAAAGAGAAGATTATTTCTCTCCAGAGATAGGATAGGTGGATGGATTGTGTGTATGTGTGTGTGATTCAATACTTTCCTTTAAATACCAGCAATAGATATGACTGTGTGAGAAAAATCTCCATATATGTGTATATGAGCATACGCCTGCTGAGAGATTACCCCTACTCCCAAATATTTATTTCTCTGGCTAAGGCTCCTCAAGAACCCACAAAAACTGTCCCCTCTCCCCACCCTGTGGGCAACAGGAATGTCATGGTGATGGTTGGAATTTACCTTTGCCTTTGTTAAAAGTTCAGTTGCTTTTCTGCTTAGAGCTCTGGGCCTGCCTGGGCGGTCTCTGGCAGGGGAAAGAAGAATGTTACCAGTTTTTCCTCTGATACATTTCTACATCCATCTTAAAGTATCTGACTCCTTGACAAACCTATGAATGGACATCACCGTGGGGACCATAATGGTAGTGTGTGTGAACGATGGCAGGGGTCTTCAGAGCATATTCAGTCAGCAAACTGCCTCAGACATGTCCCACATTAAAAAAAAAAAAGTCTTTCCTTCATTTAAACCATAGGTTGTAATTAGAGGCGCTCAAATGGGTAGAGGTGAAGATATGTCAAGAGTTAAAAAAAGACTTCACCTTCCAATACAGGGGGTGTAGGTTCCATCCCCAGTGGGGAGCCAAGATCCCATATGCCTCCCGGCCAAAAAACCCAAACAAAACAAAAACAATATTGTAACAAGTACAGACTTAAAAAAAAAAAAGAAAGAAATGCTTCGAAAGAGCAGAAATCGTTAGGTATCGCTAGGCAGAAACAAGTCTCTAACAGAGCCGAAAGGAAGCTGCCAGGACTGACCTTCACCCCACACCTCTATTTGGTGCACACAAAAGGGCCCCCTTACCCAGGGGGCAGAGTGGTGTATTCATCGCTGCCATTTCAGCCATTAAAGCCCCCTCCATACAAACACATTTCATAGTAAGACCTGGTGAATACCGGAAAAGCCCCAACAAACCCAGAACACTCCCCACACGTAAGAGCTTTCTGGAACAAGAGTTTACATAACTAATAAAATAAAGCATGCCCCTCCCTCTTAATGATCCGCAGCAGGAAGCCGGAAGGCCTGGTCCATGGTGCCTGCGGTTTAAACTCTCAGGGAGAAGCGTGTTAGGTTTCCACCTTAGAGGGACATTACTTGGGAAAGGCGTCTGGAGATGCTGGCAGCAGGCACATCAGCAGAGGGCATGGCCACATCTGATGGAATAACAGGGAAGCAATTAGGGAGATAAAGCTCATTTATGTGAACAACTGTGGGGTCGAGGGTTGGTCATCAGAGGCTTAAGATCAGCCCCAAAGAACTGTCAGAGCAGCCCTCAGAGGAAGGAGAGAACCAAAGAGGGACTGTATAGAGGGAGGACTGTTTTGAAGGTGGTGGCTGCGGGCGCCTCTTAAGACAACACCGGCTAAGACTCAGAGGCCAGAGAAGCTGCTTTCTCTTCTGTCCTCCAGCCAGGCTGGCCTTCTGGGATCTGAAGGACAGCACTGCACTTGCAGTTTGCATGATGTGGACTGCAGTCTTTTCTCTGCAGGGGTGAGCAGGTTCTGGTGCATTTCTGTCACTCAAAGAAGGTTCTGGAAGTGTCTAGATGGGGCACAGTGAACTTAATCTCACCTGACTCCAGACACTCCCTTAGGAGGGCAAAGGAAGAATCTAAGATATAACAGCTACACAATGATTGGCACATAGTAGGTACTAAAAAATATTCTGGAGGAAATAAGGCTAAGGGTCCATGAATACTAACTGACTGAGTGGGCTAGGCTGAGGCTTTGGAGATGAAAGAGCTCCTCAGCAAGTTTCAGTGGAGACTCTTAGGTTTTGCTTACTGTGTCAGGAATCAAATAAAATCCTCAGCATCCCTTATGGCCTTGGCCTTGTAGAGACAGGCCCCTGCCCAGGGCGGGGGAAAGGGATGATCATAGCAGCCTTCCTGGATAGGAAGATCCAGTTCTTGGCCTCCTTTCTCTGCAGAGACCTGCCCCGCCTCCATTTTCTCCACCTGGAAATTAATGAGTTTAGGTCTCCACCATCCACTGGAGCTCAAGGTGGGGGTGGAGGCGGTTAATACAGAGCTAGAGGTGGGATGGGGCTGTGCCTGTGGAGAGCAGGGGGATCCATAGGACCAACTGCTGCTCTAGTTCTGGTGATGTAGAGGAAGGCTGATTTGGGTGGCAGGTTCTTCAGGAGGAGGGCAGGTTAACCCTTTGCATTCCCTGAACGGCTTCCTTCAAAAATAATCTTTCCTCAGATCCCCTCCTGTACACATTCTAGTTTTCCTTCTGTTTGGATTTTTAAAGGCATGAACCCTCCCCTCCTCAATCCTTGGGTCCAGGTAGGTTCCTGCACCTCTCCCCCTCATCATCTCCCGGATCTCTGCCTACAACTGCAATCACAGCGGCAAAGAGGAAGTGAGTGGCTCCCCACAGTCCTGGCCAGACTTTCAGCTCTGATAGAGATTGAGAATGGTCCAGGAATTTGATGCTCCCCCACGCCCCTGTATCTCAATGACTTCCTTAAGCCTGCAACTACAGCTCCACAGCAAAGAGGGACAAATCCCTTCCCCACTCCCTTTCAGCGGGCTCCCCTGCCCCCACCCCAAGAGCAAGCAGAACCCAATAATATCTGCAGCCCCAGCCCTGGCACAATCTGCCAGTCTTCTGGATGCCCGGTTATTTGTTTAAAGGGTAAACCAAAAGCAAAAACGCAGCCCTGAAGGAAGGTGTCGACCCTCATACAATGCACCCGGAGCTCAGAGAAAAATCTGCACAGGAAGCACTCCGCAATGCGCTCACAGCATCCTCCCGCCCCCAGCTGTGCTTGCACAGATCTGTGTTTCCGTCACAGAATCAGCTTCTGTTTCTCTTGAGTTTGTTTGCATCTCTAAGCCCCTGTCTGTCACAAGCTACACACCTCCCCACCCCAAAGGTTTCGGTTGGGGCAGCCCAGCCGGCGCGAGCCCGCGACCCCCGCCCCCCCCCATCCATCCCCACCC
>SJYX01003616.1:270554-285336 GCA_006410675.1 Oreotragus oreotragus | reverse complement strand
AAAAAAAAATTCAGAATCTCCTTTTGGTGAGCCAGAGCATGCGTGCAGGAAGGTCTGCACTGCCGGCGGAGGCGGCGGCCGGGGGGAAGGAGAGGCGAGCTGAGCAGGAGGCAAAGGTTGCGGCGGCAGCACCCTCAGATGAATAATAATAACGCGCAGCGCAAGTTGCGGTTCAGCCTGGAAATCCAGCCCTCCGCGTGAACTCGCGTCGAGCGCGGATTGCAGGGGATGGGGCAGAAGAGGGGGAGGAGGGGAGGGAGGAGGACGAAGGGGGAGGAGGGGAGAGAGGAAGGCAGAGAGGGGCAGAGAGAATTTGGAGCCTTTTCATTTATCCTTACCAAGCCCTAATCTCGCTCGCCGTCCTCTTTGGGCGAGGTCGATCCCCCTTTTAAAAATTATTATTCCTTTAACGGATTATTCAGCTAAAAGAAGCCACATCTGCTGACTGTACCGAAAACAAGAGGATTAGAAGCCGGTCCACAGAGCCGGGCCCGCAGCCCTCCACCCCCTCTCTGCACCAGCACACGTCATTCTCACTGCCCCCGGGTACCTCCCTCTCCTTCTTGCTTGGGGAGAGCTGTGCCAAGGAAAATGCGGATTTGGGGAAAGTGAGAAGTGGGAGCGCTCGGAAGAGCGGGAAAGCCAAGTCGGGAGGTGGCGATTCGCACCCCCACATTCGCACGCGCTTCCGTTTATCCGTTTCTATGCTGGGAGCAGGGGGCGCTTCCGTCGTGCCCACACGCGCGGCACCTGCAGTGGGCCGTGCCCTCCGCCTCCTTCGCGTAACCCCGGGCGCACGGATTCCGGGACCGGCAGCAGTCCTACACCCGGTCCCCAGCTCGGCTCCCCTTCCTCCGCGCCGCTGGCCGCCGCCCCGCGGTTGGTCCACCCCTTGTCTCTCTAGCACATGGAGTAGGGGGCTCAGGGCACCGCACGCCCTCTGCTTCTAACCCCAGGCAGGGTTCGCGGGACGAGGGTTTCCGCCGGCAGCGGCGCGGGCGAGGCCCGGGGCGGGGTGGCTGCGGGGCGGGGGGACCCTACGGAGGATGCGGTTGACATCACTGCGGAGACCGCCAGGCTGTCCCGCGGCTGCTGCGACCGCAGCGCCTTTGCGCCTCCCCCCGCCCCGCAGCCGGAGCCGGCGTCAGGGCAGGACAGCGGCGGGGGTGGGGAGAGGGGTTGCCATCCGGGGGGAGGGAGTCCCATCCCCGCCCCCCTGCAGTCAAGGTGAACGTGAAGGAGAGCGGGCGCGCGTGCCCGCGCTCACGGGTGCGTGCGCGCGCCCCTGCGGGCTCCCCCCGCCTCGCGGCCCGCTGCGCCCTCCAGCCAGCCCGCCAGCCCGCGNTCCCATCCCCGCCCCCCTGCAGTCAAGGTGAACGTGAAGGAGAGCGGGCGCGCGTGCCCGCGCTCACGGGTGCGTGCGCGCGCCCCTGCGGGCTCCCCCCGCCTCGCGGCCCGCTGCGCCCTCCAGCCAGCCCGCCAGCCCGCGCCGCCGGGGCCAGACGGACGCCCGAGATTAGAACGCACCGAAGTGCGTCCCACGTCCGGCCGCCGCCCGTCCCGCGAACGTTTAGACTCACTTCGGGAGGCTCCTTTTGTTGTGCTGCTGTGCCCGTGTGGAGTGGTTTTCGGGAGCTCTGGGGTAGCTTGGCCTTAAGGAAGGGCTCAGAATGAATCTGCCCGTGAGAACAAAACCCAAAGACACCCCACCCCGACCCCCAACAAGAAACCCAGCGCCTGCTAGCAAGGAGGAAACTTCGGTCTTTTCCCGGGAGCCGGTTCCGCAGCCGCGGGAGCCAACCCTCACCCCGGCGGTGTCCGCACACGCAGGTCCCATCTGCTTCCCCTATTCCGGCTTTTCTTCTTGGATGACTTTAAAAGAAAAGAAAAGAAAAATCTAAGTGTCCCTTGGGCGGCGCTGGATCAGAGCAACGAGCGATGATGGGTAGCAAGGACGAGCCCCTGACGGCTAAAAGCAGCTCCTTAAATCAGATAGCCCGCGCGCGGCGGCCGGGAGCGGTCCCAACGCGCGGGCACTGTCCCAGTGCGTGGTGACCCTGGGCTCTGCCCGGTCGCTTCCAGGCCATTTCGGTTCTTGCCAGCTACTGGGTATTTGCCCCATTAAAAGAAGGGCACAGTCTCTTAGCACTGGCTTTTTGCCTCTAACATGTACCACGAGAAGCATAAAAATAAGCAGTTTTTGTAAATTCTAAAAAGCGGAAAGTTTGCTTAAAATCGAGAGAGAGAGACAGAGAGCGGAGCGGAAAAGAATATAAAACACTCCTGTAGTAGATTTCTAATTCCTGAAGACTGTAGTTTGTAGGAAAGAGCCGTCATCTGGTGTGTCTCTCCGGGGAAACTTACCATTCTGATAACGTTGCCCGCAAACTAAAATATTTTCGTGGTGGAAAAGCTATATTGGCGGTCGCTTGGCTCAAGACTTCCACCATTTTGATGAGGGTTTTAGATTCAGAACTATGTGTTTCCTATCTACTAAGAATTCCTTTAAGCAAGCAGTTCCTGAAGCCCTGCAACGGGGAGGGATGGGGGCCGAGTTCCAGGTAACCCTGACTGAAGGGCAGCGGGACACACAGCTGTCGCCCTTCCCTTGTCTTTTCTTAAAGGCCTGGTTTTGTTTTACTTGAGAAGGGTTTCAGTGAGGTCCTTCTGCGCCCGTTGCTGCAATGCAGGATATTTGCTCTCTCATCTTGCGGCATGGGGGGAGGGGAGCCGAGAGATGGTTTTGTAACAGGCTCTGCAGGCCTGAGTGGGAACGCCTTAAACGGTGAGCCCTGGTTTTAAAAAGAAAAGGAAAGAGAAGGAAAAAAAAGAAAAAAGCAGCTGATGCTGAAATAATGGTTAGAGCATATCCCTGGGGCTTTCTCCAACGAAGGGGTCACGAATCCTTTCCCCTCCCCCAGTCGCAGATTTCGTATCTGTTTTTAAACAGTCTCATCAGATGCTGGGACATTTGTGATGGCTTCTTAAAACCTAAACCCTTGGGCTTAAGAGCTGTCTGTTCTCCTGATCAAACTCACCCCAAATACTAACACGTTAAGAAATTACATTGTAAAACCTCCCCAAATCCGATTGACGGGGCTGTTTGGGGCCCATATGGCTGGACAGCTGTGCAACTCCACGTGAAAAGACACCATTGCCCCTCGGATGGTATAAAGCGGGGGTTCCCCAGAGAGCTCAGACATGACCTAAGTATTAGCTTAGCCTGGGGTGAAGACTGAGTTAAATCTCTCTCTTCTTGGAGGTTAAAATAAAGACAGCAACAAAAATGACAAGAGGTGTACTTTTGAATTCATTGTAAACTGCATGCCTCCTGCTGGTCCCACCAAAGGAAGGAAGAAGACCCTGAGAAATAAACTCTCTTTCCAGCTTACCACAAGCATGATCTTAGGCAAACTGAAGACACAGGAGGTTGGAAAGAAATATATTATTTGCCAAGCGTACCATGTGTTCGTGACATTTGCGGTTCCCTGTTCAGAGAAGTGGGGTTCTGACCTCAGCCAAAGCCTCAGTGTTAACCATAAAGAACGGCCATCAGAGCGCAATTTCCATGGTGAGAAGCTGAAACCGTGCTTTAAAAAGGAAAGCCCATTATGAAATGCAGCCGGATTTAATTTTTAATATGATGGCGGATCCTCTAACGCATTCTTTGCTGGTGTTTGCATTCAGGACGAGTGATTCATCCTGTGGCAGAAATCAAAATAACTCTCTGCAGTACTTTGAAACGGGCGCCTCGTTTTTAAAAGTGTCCTGAAATAGAATATTCTATAACCTTCAGGTTGTGGTGGCTGGAGAAATTGAATATAAGACTCTGTCCCTACTGAAGTGTGCAGGCTAGATAAGAAACAGGCCTGTTCTTACTTATCTATGTGTGCATTCGTGTGCGGTGTCTTCTTCAGGCCTTAAATATTTTGAAATAAGAGAAAGGAAAAACACACACAAAATGCTCACAAATCAAACTGGAGAGTGAAATGGGAGAAGAGATACTGCTTAGAGGATTAGATTAATAAACTCTGAGTCCAAAGTCAGTCAACATTGTTTTGGAGAAATTATTTCAGTAGTGAAACTACATCTTGTGAAAGCCTTACATAGATTTAACAGATACTGAAGGGTTCCTTTAGTGTCAGTTCACATCTTTGGAAATAGTCCCAGATAGTTCTGCAGTGACTGTGGCTTTAAAAAAATTGAGCAATTTTGGAGATATTATTTTAGTGGCATAACTAATGATGGAACCCTGGAGATCATTTGGTTTCTTTCTTACTTGAATAGAAGAGGAAAACATGGCCTAGAGAGAAGGAAAACATGCTTCTAAATATCATATGGATGGTTTGCAGCAAATTCAGCGATAAAGTTAAGAACAAAACCAGTTCATTTTTTTGCCTGTATGTTTTTCTCATATCATACTTGAACTTTAGGTTTTCTTAGGATTTTGTAAGTAACAGCCCACCGGCCCTAGCAAGTACCTTTTGTATGTAGGTGGGATTTAATTTTGAAATACAAGTTTTTCTCTTTAGATTCTCTGGTTTGATGGATATTTCAGAACAAATTTAGGAACATACACACTGCCAACCTCTTATGGCCCCGGAAGGACAGACTAGAGCCACACAAAAGTTTCCGAGCATGTGGTAGAGTGAATTAAGCGCCACAATAGGCCTAGAAGATAGTGACATAAAGCCGGAGCTGGAGGTTTTGCAGAAGGACCCCGGGACAGAGGTCTGGCAAACCATCCTTTTCATAATTATTTTGGAGAAAGGATAAAGCATGTGACAAGTTCCTGATACAGACCTAGTTTATCAGGTGGCAGTTCTGAAGTCAGTTTGTTTTGTTTCTGCATTATTTAATAAATTATTCATATTGTACCAGAAAAAAGGATCTTTGGGGGAAAAAAACCCCGAAAGTGAAAGAAACTGTGGCGTGGTAAAGATGACCTCTGTGACCTTGGGCGAGTGAGTCACTCTATCATAGAGGGTATGAAACCTTCAACAGGAGATACTTGGAGCAGATGGTTTCTAAAGTCCCTTTCAACACAAATAACATTTGATTCTGGTGTTTAAAAGGCAGAAAATCCACATATTCCCCAGTCTGGAAAATATTGTTTCCCTTTTAAGATCTACTCTTAGATACCGTTCTTAAGATATCTTAAGATACCATTCAGGTCCTGAAAAGTTGAACCTAGAAAGCTTTAAGGAGGGCTGTATGTGTGTTTCAATGACATTCATCTGAAAGTACAACGCTCTTTATTCTTGATGACTCTCTGGGTCGGGAGAAGGTCCCTTCAGCAGGTGAAAGCATTTTTCTATCGCTCTTAGAATCCCTTGCCACAGTGGAACTGTCTGCCTGTTGTGCCTGCACATAAGCAGATCCAAGCTGAGCCCTGTAGCAGATTTAAAAGCCCTTCCCTTTAGCTCCATCCTGACCTAGATTGCCGGATGAAGACTAATGATTCATTTGCAATGCTTATAATGGGCATCCAGGCAGGGTCTTCCCTCCCCCTTGTTCGGAAAGAAGCCCTGTTATCCTTATCATCTGATATTACCACAAGTAAATATTTTTGTTCAAATTGCTACATAGGGCATGAGGCTATTTCCTAATGAATTATCTGCCCCAGGGAGATCTATAACTTGCCAGTGCTTCAGGCAATTTTTAGCATGTGTCAGATTGTGTTTGCATTAGAGAATTTGGACTGTTGTTGTTGGTGGGTTTTTTTTTTTGGGTGCAGGCAAACTATTTGGTTTTTTTCTTTCCATCTTCCTACAGAGATACACAATTCAACATACCTTTACAAAGAGGAAAGCCTTGTTTGTGTTTAATAAGAGTCTGACGGGAGCATGCATGTAAACAGTGTTATACATAAAGGATCTGGTCGTGGAGAGGAAAGAATGTTGGTATTCATATGCCGGATACTGTTTTAATGCAAACTGGACAAGGCTTTCTTTGAGTTTCATTTCAAGGCAGCTACCCAGTAAGTTATGAAACCAGCGCGTTACCCTTGGAAAAATGGTCCTGACTAATAATGAGATGCCAATTGGTGTGTTCGTTGCATATACAGATTTGAAGCAGAATTAGTAGAAATTACTGAAATGGAAATCGTGTCAATCACAACTGAGACAGCTGACAAGTCAGAAGGGGAAAAAAAGAGCCAAATGTGATTCATATCTTGTAGGATTCTGTCTGAGGATGATTTAAATAAATTTGGACATTAGGTGGTGACAAGATGAAAATGAAAAATAACATCCAATTGGGCAAAAAGACTGTAGTGGGCCTGGGGGAATGTGAAAAAAAAGGGAAAGGGGAAAGGGAAGATCGAGGGGGTCGTTTGGAGGATGGCTTGTTTGTAATGAATGAATGGATGAAATTTAGAATATTTATTTCCTAGTAGCTGACACTCAGTAGACATTCAACTATTTTCATAAAATAAAATCAGTGTCCCTTCTGTGTTGAGCAGCATCGAACAGATTATCTGCATATATAACTCTGCCGGGAGGCCACTGTATCTGCAGTGAGCAGTGCAGCACAGGCAAAGTCAGTTTACTACCCATCTTTTAATTTCCAAATGCGGTAGACAGGCGTTAGAAAAACACTGTATGGAAAACAAAGGGCCGCTGCATGCCAGGCAGCTAAGGGCCAGGCGCAGTGCTGTTTAGGTGTTTTCCTTATATGATCTAAACCTCTCAGCCTTACTAACCCATTTTAAAAGAAGAGGTAACTGCTTTCCCGAGCGGTTAAATGACTTTGTCAAGTGCATAAACTGGAATTGGAATCCAGTTAGGACCGGCCTCTAAGACTCCATGCCGCAGGCTTCCCGGAAGAAACAAGAACGACAAGAACGACGTTATACAATGTAAAGCTGATACATAGCGTTTGTCCCGCTTCCGGCACCAAGTTGAAGCCGGCAGCGTGAGACTCACAGAAGATGAGAAACACCACTTAAGATAATTTCTTCTGCTAGACTCTGTTGTACACTATGCAAATATGATTGCAAAAGTGGAACACGATCAACACTTTCATGCTAGTTATCTTTCAAAGATGATACTTGGAGTAATCAACATAAACTTAGTATACTGTGTCCTAAATAATAAAAATGTTGGCCTGCATCATTCTGACGTCTTAGTACAACCTACGAAAGCCTATCTGGATGATATGGAGTGATAATAACCTCCATCCAGACAGCATCTTCACAGTCACAGCTTTTCGTCACCTGGGGGAGGGTGGGGGAGGGGAGCCGGAAAAGGACTTAGGGGCTCCCAGAGTACCTGGGGGAATTCTTGGGGTGCAGGACTGTAAATAAGATGAATGTACTTCCATTTGGTTCTGGGAGGTCTCCTGCATCCTGTCTCCCTCAAGGCAGGACTGAAAAGCAAGAGCCTTTCTCTGCAGAGAGAAAGCAAGAGCCTTTCTCTGTGTGTGACTAGATACCCTGAGCTGGTCCTAAACAACCACCACCACCACCAAAAAAGAAAGAAAAAATTAAGAAGAAAAAGCCAAACATGGGTTGAAGCAAGTGATGGAAAAGGCAGAAGGTAAAAAAATAATAATAATAAAATAGAGAGAAAAGGTAGGAAGGAATAAAAAAAGGAATGATGGGAATTTAGTTTTTATGGAATTCGTTTCTCTGTTTAATATTTATTTTAAAACTATTGAGCTGCCCCAGAACAGGCAATGATCGCTTTGCATTTCAAATTCTTTAACTTGTCATATGTCAACAATACTACAGATCGTTGTTACGATATTACCAGGAGTTCCTTGTCTGGTAAAGGAGGCAGAGTGCCCGCAGAATGCTGTCTGCGTGGGGTGGGCTACTGGTCTGGGAGCCAGGAGGCCAGATTTCTAGTTCTTGGTTTGCTGCAGTGACCTTGGACAAGTCACTTTCCCCAGTGGGCATGCAGGAGGTGGACCTAGGGCTCCAGCCTGCTTTTGTTCTGTTCCCCACTTCTCAGGGCTCCCTCCTGATGCTTGCAGGACAACGTACCAACTCTGAAACTGTCCCCTCACTACGTTGCTACTGGTCTGGGAGCCAGGAGGCCAGATTTCTAGTTCTTGGTTTGCTGCAGTGACCTTGGACAAGTCACTTTCCCCAGTGGGCATGCAGGAGGTGGACCTAGGGCTCCAGCCTGCTTTTGTTCTGTTCCCCACTTCTCAGGGCTCCCTCCTGATGCTTGCAGGACAACGTACCAACTCTGAAACTGTCCCCTCACTACGTTTCTTATCCTCATACGTGCATGCTAAGTCACTGCAGCCTTGTCTGACTCTTTGCAACCCCATGGACTGTAGCCCTTCAGGTTGCCCTGTCCATGGGATTTTCCAGGCAAAGATACTGGGGTGGGTTGCCATTTCCTTCTCCAGGGGATCAGAATTCCTGACCCAGGGATCGAACCCTTGTCTCATGTCTCCTGCCTTGGCAGGTGGGTTCTTTACCACTAGCGCCTCCTGGGCAGTCCTTCGTCTCCTCAGGAGATTTTAGGAACCCCCGAGCCAGTGAAGGATGGCTAGGGGAGACAGAGGAGGCTTTACTGGTGCTTCTGAAATTGTACCGGGTTTGCGTGGGTCCTTGTCTTCTTCTGCCATAGAGGGCGGACTCTCTCTTGGAGAACAAGCAGGAGTCTGGGGCCCAGCCAGATGCAAGACCACACACCACCCACTTGCTCTGTTACTTTGGGTAGTTTTTTACACGGAATATGGGAATGATGATAAGGCAGACCTCACAGGGCTAGTGTTCACTGAGAGAACATCCCGTAAATGCCAGTTTTAGACTTCACTTTCTGCATTCTCTCTAAAAGGCAGGAGGGGGCCAGTGACGATCTCTGCTCCTGTCACCCCCTGTGCCTCCCCAGTAAAAGAGGAGGCAGGGACGTGGGCAGGAAAAATGCCATGGCCTGTGCTGTGAGGTCCATGGCTGGCCCCAGTCTGAGCAGAAGGGGGACCTGGGGAGGGTTGAGTTCATGACTCATATTCTGTAGTTGATCCACCATCCTCTCACTGAACAAACAATTTGAAAACAGCATATTATGAAATAGGGAGAAATACAGCTATGAACTCCTCCTGAATCCTGGTGGGAACATTTTGGAATCCTTGAGGGTCTCAGAAGCTGCCACGTGAGTGGAGCTGGAGCAGGTGGGGGTCATTGCCTTCTTGAGATGACCAGCCTTCTTGGCATTCCCCCCTCCATTGTGTGTGGAGTGGTCAGAAATGGAAGAGAAATTCAGAGCCGGAGGAGTGAAGCACCCTCCCTTGGCTCCCTAGTTATCATTAGGTGACTGGAATCAAAGGGGACAAGGCTGCACAAGTGTGGGGGCGGGCAGGCAGAGAAGGACACAGATAAGAAAATTCTATGCAGGGGACAGGGCGGAGGTGATGTGGAGAGCTGGGGACTTGTTTCCTCACTGGGCCTGAGCACACCCCTGGCAGAACTGCAAGCTTCTGAGGGTCTCTTTCAGGTGGGTAATAGCTGTACCTACCTCAGAGAGTGGTAATCAGGATAAAATGGTGCAGTGTACAATAGACGCTTAACACAACGCCTTGTCAGAGTACGTGCTCAATCTCATTAGCCGAAGACTTTTTTTTAACTAAAAAAAGAAAGAAAGACAGCCATGTTGCTATTCACCAAGCAAGACTGTTACTGTTACTGGCTTTCTTCTTAGTGAAAAAGCCGGGGAAGTTCCCCGACTGCCCGTGGTAATGACATCTCCATTAATGGCAGAGAAGGCCAATTGTAACTCCATTTTCCAAGGGTCTAACTGACTCTCTTTCTTTTGGAGAGCTGAGTCTTAAAGTTAAGGTCTGTTTTCAAGAAATAGAGAGGCTTACAGTATCTCCTTTGCCATCATTTATCTATTAGCAGGGACAGAAGGAGACTTTGAAGACTTTAGCTGTGGATGTGCAGTTCTTTGGGGATATATGAGAGACACAAGATAAAATTTAGGACTTGTTTGATGTGATGGAACAGCACAGACAGTGAAAGAGTCCGTCCATTTTTAACATCCTAAGGGAGGCGTTGTAAAAAGACATCTTACATAGCAGGGTCCTAGCTCCTTAATTTCTGGCAATAAGAAACCTGAAAACTTCATGAAAATCAGCACCTAAAAAATCTTAGATAAGATATATGAATATTCTTTTAATTGCCTAGTAGAGATGGAAGGAAATAAATACAACTGGACCAGAGATAAAATCTAGCTATATGCTATTTATAAGAGTTGCATCCAAAACATGAAACAAAAAAAGCTGAAAGGAGAAAGATGATAAAAGAAATAGTAGGTAACTAATGACCAAAGAAAACAGACGTAGTTTATTAATGTAATATCAAATAGACTTGAAGACAGACATTACTAGTGATAAAGATGGTCTTCACATGATGAACAATTTAAAAAGGACAATTAAATAGAAGATAGTTCTAACATTGTATGCCCCTAGAAACATGCTTCAAAATATAAAAACAAAAAGTGAAGCAATTTCAGGGAGAAAATGATGAAGTGGAAATGATATGAAAGCTTGCTGAGTCATGTCTGTCTCTGCGACCCCAAGAACTGCAGCCCGCCAGGCTCCAATGTCCATGGAAATTTCCCAGGTAAGGATACTGGAGTGGGTTGCCATTTCCTCCTCCAGTGGAAGTAATAGTAAGATACTTTAATGCACCTTTCTCTGTAACTGATAAAAACAGAACGGATCATCTAGAAGGTGTGAAGAAAACATTCTCAAGCTTGCTTTAATGGATAGAGTTGGAAACCCCTTATTAATAATTAGAAAAATCACATTTTGTGCATATGTGAGACACTTAGAAAATCTGATCATGTACTAGCTCAGAAATGAAGTCCCAACAAATGCTGTCATATAATGTCATACAGATTGTATTATTTGACCACAGTATCATGTAGTGAGAAATCTTAGCAAAAAAAAAAAAATCCACTCGCTTCTCTCCATACATTTTGGGGTGAGGGGAAAGGCATTTCTAAATAATTCACTGGTTCAAGAAGAAATCATATGATAGATAATTAATGAATTAAATTCTACTTATCAAGATTTCATGTCTTTCAATCACAGAAATAAGTAAAGGATAACACATAGGCTGAAAATGCTTATATTAGTAAAGAAAAAAGACCAAAGATTAATGATCTATGTCAAATGGAGGAGGTGAAAAAAAAGGAAGAAAAACAGAGTAAGCCCAAAGAAAGGAGAAGAAAAAAAAAAAATAATGGAGGAAAAGGTGATGAGATTCAGACTCTGATGACATCTGGAATAGGTCCATGGTTACTTTATGGTTGAGAAACATCATTCCATTGAAAATACCTATCCCTTCTAGGATCATTGCATTTAGGAATTCTCCCCAAAAGACCCTTCCCACTGAATCTGCACCATCTTTGCAGTGGAGGGACTAAAATCATGTTTTGTTCATCTCTGTAGGCTTTATGTCTAGCAGAGGTGCTCAGCAATTCTTTTCGATGACTTTTCCTTTGGAGTTATTTATTTACTCTCTTGGCTGGATTGTAAACTCTTTGAGGCTGAAACTAGATCTTTCCCAACTCTGCTCCTCCACAGCCTGTGAGCTAGGACTTGTTGAAAGGAGCCACCTGATATTTAAATGTGTTTGAAGTTGTATTGAATTTGTAGAGAGAGCATTAGCTTATAGGCTGGAAGAGAAATGGAAGGAGGAAGGTGGAGTGATTTCTGATTCGTTCAGACTTGGGAATCTGATCATATTCAGAATAGGCTACTGATGACTTTCAGCACAGAAATAAATTTTCTGATGCCTGGGCATGATTTTAAGACTTCTTAAGAAACTTGGAAAAAAATTACTTAACTCTCCACTGGGGAAGGAATATGTACCTTTCTGATTCCTGTCTGTGGTGGGGATGAATGAGAGATTAGGTGTAGAATGTTTTAGAGTTGGATGCTACTTAGCTTTAAGTTCCCCTCTACTTTTCTTTTATTATGATGATTAGATATCCATATAAAATTTACCTCTTTGGCCATTTTAAACTGTACCGTTCAGTGGCATTAAGCACATTCATAATGCTGTGCAACTGCCACCATTATGTAGTTCCAGAACTTTTCCAATAATGATCTCAAACAGAAACTTCATCCCCATTCCTTTTTAACTGTGCAGTTTTGCTAGTTTCTTCATCTGAGAATCAGGGCTAATCATATTATCTATTGAATAGGATTATTGTCTGGATTAAATGATGTAATGCATGAAAACTGTTTAGCACAGTGCCTGACACTGTGTTTCATTGGTCAACAAGTGTTATTATAGAGAAGAGCAAGGAGAGAGGAAAGTCACGTCCTCTAGAGCTGGGAGGGCGGCTTGAGGTAAGCATAGTTCAGGAAAGCACGCTAGACAAGGTCTTGATGGGGCTGCTCTAGAATCACACCTGGTGACAAGTACCCTCTCCAGTCTCAAAGCTGTGGGACTAGGGGAGGTTATCTCTAAAACTCCTTCCACCACCAGCGTCGCACCTGGAGTGTCGCGGGAACTCAAGAAACGTGCAAATAAGCGAATGAATGAAACATACGCAAACATTTCACTGCTCCCTGGAAAGTAGAACTCGCTTAGTCTTAGTTGTCAGGTTATAAATCGGAAGACTGAGGCTCAGAAAAGTAAAGTGACTTGTTTAGATATCACACAGTTTGGGGGAGAGCTGCGTTAAAAAAAAAAAA
This sequence comes from Oreotragus oreotragus, assembly GCA_006410675.1. Taxonomy (NCBI): domain Eukaryota; kingdom Metazoa; phylum Chordata; class Mammalia; order Artiodactyla; family Bovidae; genus Oreotragus; species Oreotragus oreotragus. The sequence continues at coordinate 272,670 of SJYX01003616.1, read as the reverse complement.
AAAAAAAGCCAAAGTTCCTAAGCATATGGTGTAATCTTAACTTGAACCAGAACCCAGAAAAATAGGAGAAAAACCTGAGAAAACCCGAAAGGTCCAGGCAATGCCTAATTTTAGAGGCAAAGTCTCCAAATGTTCGGTGACATTTTCCTGCTCTGACTACATATCTGATCCAGAATGTTGCAGATAATTGCTTTTTGTTCAGGGGAGAACATTTCCTACCATTTCAGGGGCAATGGTCATTCTGGTAAGAAGGACCACAGAAAATAACTATTTTTAAAACCGTAATTCTTGGAAGAGCTAGGAATTTTTAAAAGACCCAAAAATAGCCTGCACATTTTCATCTCATCCAGCCTCAGTTTTACTTGTCAGGTATAAATAATAATACTTGAGAAGCAGCAGTGAGAATTAAATGAGATAAAGAATGTCACGGTCGCTTTTGCAGTGCCTGGCACATGGATGCTGTTCAGCAAATATTTGTTCCAAGCAAAGGGAGGTATTATTGATGAAGCATACCCTCCATTCGTATCAGCAGCCCACTTGACCCTGCTGGGAAGATTTGCTGGTGCCGTAGACACTTTGTTTGCAGTGTGACCCAAAGAATAACCTAGAGGGGAGGAGGCAGCCATTAGGACTGAAGCAATTTGTGGCAAACAAGTGCTGCTTTTTTGCTTTTCTGCCCCAGGCTGCAGTTAGTCAGAAATGGCTTCCCATGTTTCCTGGAAACATCCAGAAGGGTTTCAGGGACTTGAAGGCTGTGCCTGTAGGTTTTCAGTCCATTCTCAGGGACAGAGGTCCCACTTGGCATAGAGGGGAGTCGTCTTATACCCAGACAGAGCGGTGGGAAGACTCCTGTCTTGGGAGCCAGGATGCTGGCTTCTAGACCTGGCCGCTTACTAGCTCTGTGACCTCAGGCAAAGGGCTTCACCTCTCTGAACCTCAGGCTCCTCTTCTGTGAACCCAGGGGCTTGGAGTACATGATTTCTGTGTCTCTCTCCATCTTGACCACACTGCATTCTATTTATTTATTCTACTCACAGCTTTCCAAGTATTGCTGCTCACTGAAAATATAAATGTCCATACATGTGTACAGTCACACACACACACACACACACACATCCTCTTACATCCAGAATCGTCACCTAGGGAAATAGCGCAAAAACCTAACACCCCAGTGAATAGCCATGTTACTCACCACCTTCAGAGTGACAAAGCCCAGCAGCTTCTGGACTAGAACCTCATCTTCCTTGTGACCCGGTACTTCTGCTGCCAAATGAGGTAGAAATGCTGCGATCTGATTTCTAACCCCTAGAGCAACTGCTGCTGTGGCTGCTGCAGCCGCCCGCCTTTTCGACCATGGATGCAGCATCAGCACAGAAATGCTGAGCACAGCACATTTCTCAGCATTGGGAGGCGGACTGGGTTGCTGCAGAGGAAACTGGGTTGCCATTCCTCCAAGGGCTATTTCTACCCAGTGAGTTTTGGTGGTGGGAGGATATTTACTTTTAAACCTTGCACTCCTCAAAGGGATGACTCTGAAAAACCTTGGCTTTTGCCAAGATCAAGCTTCCCTTGCGGAGTCAGATTCAGTCATAAGGAGATTGTGATCTTGCTTCCTACCCCAGACCTTCACTTTGGGATCTTGGTGTTTGTGGATGAGGATGGTGACAGGGTCTTTAAGCATCCTTAAATGCTAGGGGAAATGCCTGGCTTTTTTTTCTAAAAGGGTAATGTTTCTGTGGACTTCCAGGGTTCCAGGAGACCTCATTCAGTCTGATAGGATGAGATATGCTTTGTGGTGCTGGCTTTCTTGGCATAATCTTTTGGGAACAGAACAGGGCAGAGCCTGGAACTCATTCGCTATGGGGGTGGAGTTTGCTTATTAATTTCCACAGATGTCTCCCTGAATTCCTCACTCAGCTTTTGGGGTGCCAGTTTCACTGGTGGCTAGTCTTTTTCAAAAAAAAAATTTGTTTATTTTTTAACTGGAGGATAATTGCTTTACAAGGCGGTGTTGGTTTCTGCCACACATCAACATGGATCAGCCATGGAACTCTATCTGTCGCCTCTCTCTTGAACCTCCCTCCCTCCCACCCGCCCCCCCTCCCCCCCCCCCCCC
>SJYX01003616.1:205689-269611 GCA_006410675.1 Oreotragus oreotragus | reverse complement strand
GGCAAATTCCCACTGGCTATTTCTTTTACATATGGTAATGTACATGTTTCCATGCTACTCTCTCTGTGCATCCCACCCCCTCCTTCCCCTGCTGTGTTCACAAATCTGTTCTCAATGTCTGTGTCTCTATGGCTGCCCTACAAATAGATCCATCAGTGTCAGTGGTGACTAGTCTTTGCTTCCCCATACATTCTGTAGCTGATGGGCTCTGGGAGTGTTTGTCATCCTGAGTTTCAGTCTTCTCATCTGCAAAACAACGCCACCCACAGGATGATCAGGAAGAATTTACATGATTTATGGCAATGGTCTCCAAATCTTGAGTGTGCTTTCCATCAGTAAAAATTTATTTGCGAGTGTACCCCCAGTGTATGTTTATGTATTTGTAAATTATATAACACACATGCCATTAGTTAACACCTCAAGTCAAAATATACACTAAAGATGAGGTTCATTACTAATGGTAGTGGATGTTAAGTGGTATTTCGAATGCTTGTGATAATTTCAAAAAACCTTGGCTAACTTCTTTTTGGATCTGGATAAGTCATCATTATTTTGATCTTATATTCTGGTTATGATTATGGTTGTAGCATGGTTGATCTCTTATTAGGACTGGAAGTATCAGCTTCACTTTTCTCATTGCTTATGTTGTTAGTATTCATCTCCATTTGGGATTTCTTCATGGGAATTTTCTAAACCAAGCATCCACTCTATGTATGTGGGGTTAGTTTAAAACTAAGTTGGTTTGGATAACCAACAAGGTCCTACTGTACGGCACAAGGGACTCTGTGTTCTGTCCATGGAATTCTCCAGGCAAGGATACTGGGGAAGAGTTGCCATTTCCTTCTCCAGGGGGATCTTCTCAACGCAGGGATTGAGCCCAGGTCTCCTGCGTTGCAGGCGGAGTCTTTACCATCTAAGGCGCCAGGGAAGCCCCACGGAACTCTGCTCAATGTTATTTGATAACACGGACGGGAAGGGAGTGTAGGGGGAGAATGGATACATGTATGTGTATGATGGAACACTGTGCTGTTCCCCTGAAACTATCATAACATTTTAAATTAGCTATCCACCAATATAAAATAAAAAGTTTTAAAAAACCAAACAACTAAAATGGTTTGCTCTGCAACCCCACTTAACTCTTCCACATATGGAGCTCTCACTCTTTCCTCAGGATAACATGTTTCCTTTAAGTGACACCGGGGCTTCTAAAAGTCATCAAGGTCAATCCATATATCAGATATTAGTAAAAATTAACTTCTTTCTAACATTTCTCTTGTGGCTTAGCTGGTAAAGAATCATCTGCAATGCAGGAAATCTGGGTTCGATCCCTGGGTTGGGAAGATCTAGAGAAGGGAAAGGCTACCCACTCCAGTATTCTGGCCTGGAGAATCCCATGGACTGTACAGTGCATGGGGTTGCAAAGAGTCAGATACGACTGAGCAACTTTCACTTTACTTTTAACTTCTTTCTGACATTTAAGACAAAATAGACGTTCTGATATTATCTCTCCTGTGCTTCGGCGAATGGCCCTGCATGTCTCCTGCGTGCATGCTCAGTTACTTCAGTCGTGTCTGTAGCCCCTGGTATACCTATCTGTATCCTTGTTTGGAAATTCCTGAGTTGATGGTTGTAAATGTGCCTTGTAAGATGCCAAGAACAGACTACACGAAAGCAACAGTGAGGATGCATACTCAGGGAAGAATGTCTTCATAGGTAGAACTATTGTTACCTAAAGCTCTAAGGATTTCTGAACACTTTTCCAAGAAGGATGAACCCACTGGTGCTCACCAGGGAGAACAGGCACACCTGGATCTTCCTGACCCCAGCTATGCTTCCTGCACAGAAGCGCCTGAGCATAGATTCCAATGCCTTATTCTTTGGACCAGAGACCTAAGAGAACACTCTGGGAATTGGCTTGTGGACACAAGGGGAAGGAGAGGGTGGGAGGTGTGAGAGAGTAGCACTGAAACATACACATTATCACATGTAAAAGACCCAGTGGGAAGTTGCTGTTACAATATGGGTGCTCTGTGGTGACCTAGAGGGATGAGGTGGGGCATGAGACGGAGGTTCAAAGGGAGGGTATGTGGCTGATTCATGTTGGTATATGGCAGAAATCGACACAACATTGTAAATTATTCTCCAATGAAAAATAAATTTTAAAAATGTTTCATAAATAAAAAAAGAGAATGCTCTGGAAGAAGGAAGTTGAGGGTGGCTAGAAGATTATATTCTTTAAGTCTCTGCAGTGTTGGGTTTATTTGTTGCAGCACCTCAAAGTTAACCTCAATTCAATTATTGCATGTGTGTACGTGTGCTCAGCTGTGTCCAGCTCTTTGCAACCGCATAGATTGTAGCCTGCCAGACTTCTCTGTCCATGGGATTTTCCAGGCAAGAATACTGGAGTAGGTTGATATTTCCTACCCAGGGATGGAACTTGCCTCTCTTGTATTGGCAGGTGGATTCTTTACCATTGTGCCACCTGGGAAGCCCAATCTCATTGGGTAGTTACTGACTTGAGAACTAGAAGACCTGAATAGTATTTTTTTTTTTTTAGGAGCTTTTTTTTTTTTTACTTTGAACTTCACCTTTCTTGACTGTAATCTTATCTGTAAAATGAAGGTGTTGGATGAGATCATTTTAAAGGTTTATTCCAACATTAATAATCTGTGTTATCTTCTTTCTTAAAAGTATCTCTTTATGAAGCTCTAGCTATATCCAGTGGTGGTTGTATTCGATGAAAATTTCCACCCAAGCAAAAGATTTGGAATGTGACCTCCATCATGACCTCTCTTTTGCTTCTCCTCATTCTCCTCTGCCCACACCACCTGTCCTCTATTCCTTCCTGATTCGTCTCATCCACCAGCCAGAGAGTAGGTCCAGAAAACCTCAGTCATTTCTTTGAGCTTAGCTGCTGCTGTATGCTTCCAGCTGAAATTCCATCTGGAGCTAATGTTTTAGGCCAACTCCCCCTGTGAGCGCTGTCTTTTTTTCTGTTGTGCCTCTCTGCCCTGCACCCCAGGGGTGGTTTGGGCAGAACTGGCCACTAAGGACAAACACTGTATTTTTTTCTTCCCCAAGTCAGAGCTCTTTTGGATTCAGGGCATTCTTGGTAACTCCCTCTGCGAATGTGGATCTGTGCTAGGCACTGTATTCGGCGAGAAGAAGGACCTGGCCTTGCCTTCACGGCACTTACATGCAAGCTTAGGTACTGTCACTCAGTCAGAAAATGGTTAAGCTTTTTATTTCATGGTGCTTTGAAGTCTAGGAAGTGTGTTTTTATAGTAACTCAATTCATCTCTAAAATAACTCAGTAAGAGACCCCCTGCCAGTCCAGTGGTTAAGACTCTGCACTTCAGACGTAGAGAGCAGACTTGTGGACACAGTGGGAGAAGACAAGGGTGGGATGAATAGAGAGACTAACCTTCACAAATATACACTACCGTGTGCAAAACAGATGGCTAATGGGAAGTTGCTGTATAACACAGGGAGTTCAGCCCGGTATTCTGTGACAACCTAAAGGGGTGGTATGCAGTATGGCGGGGTCAGAGGGAGGCTCAAGAGGGAGGAGATATATGTATATTTATGGCTGATTCACATTGTTGTAAGGCAGAAACCAACACAATATTGCTTACAACAATCCTCCAATTAAAAATTGAAAAAAAATTTTAAAAGGACTGTTTCCAGTGCAGGGGACAAGGGTTTGATCCCTGGTCAGGGAACTAAGATCCCTCATGCCCCGTGGCCAGGCTAAAATAGAATAAAATAGCTCGCTAAGTCTGATATTTTTCTTCTCATGTGACAGGTGATTCTCCTAAGAACACATCATAATGGGCAGAATTAGGGCTGGAATCCACATCTTCTAACCACAGAATCTGCATTTTTTTCCTTTTCTCTTTCATTAAATTAATCTAACAAATATCTCTCTAGATCCATGCCTAGATCCTCCAGGCAGGACTCTGAGCACTCATGGAACCTGGCTCATGTGGTGGTGTATAAATGATTTGTTTGTAATGTGCCACCCATCCTCCCAACTGGATTGGAAATGCATTGAGAATAGAGTCTGTTTCTCAGCCATCCTTATGACTAAATAAGTCTGGTTTATAAGTTAAGTGTGTTTTTTTCTATAGCACCAAAACCTTTCACATTGTGTCATGATAATAGTAACAAGGTCTGGCTATCTGTTGAGACAGTAAGAAGTTGCTTTTGGGTGTGAAAACCTGGAGGACTCCCCTTTTCTTACTGCCTCCCAAATACCTTTATTATGTGATTAAAATAAAAAAATGCGGCTGTTATGGGTCTTTGTTGCTGCATGTGGGCTCTCTCTAGTTGCGGCGAGCGGGAGCTATGCTTTGTGGCGGTGTGCCAGCTTCTCTTTGTGGTGGCCTCTCTTGTTGGGGAGCACAGGTCCAGAGAGCAATAGAGGCTTTAGTAGTTGCAGCATGCAGGCTTTAGGAGCTGTGGTGACCGGGCTTAGTTGCCCACCACATGTAAAATCTCCCCAGACTATGGATCAAACCCATGTCCCTTGCATGGCAGGTGGATTCTTAACCACTGGACCACCGGGGAAGTCCCCAAAATACCTTTCCTAAGTGGTAGTGTAAGCTTTCATTTCAAGGCATGTAAGATTTCAAATTAAGTCCCACACCGATGTGAATTCACTAGTTTGTGAAAGATTTCTCCCAGACTCTCTTCCAAGATCAGGCTTGGGAAGCAGTTTGTGGAAGAGCTGCACTTGAGACAAGGTGAGGAAGAACCACAGAAAGAGAAAACGAGGACGTGAAAAGTGGACTCATGCACGCATGCACGCAGGAAGTGCATGATCTGACCTGGCTGTTTGTCTGGTACTAGTCTTAAAACTTCAAAAAGCCCTTTTCTGGGCTTGCAAGAAGCTGGCTTGAGTGGTGAGAGAAAAGTAAAGGTGGGTATTTAAGGCACTCTGTCCCAGATCTGAAACAAGCAATTCGAGGGCCGCACGACTCCAGAGTGAAATCAGACGCAGAGCTTGGGCTGTCGCCCTTGCTGCCTCTGTGAGTTCCCTGCGCCAGGCGGTGCTACTTCAGCACCGAAGACAGCGCCTTGGGAGCTCCTTGACTCTGAGCTGGGACTCTGTGGCTGTTTACATTGGGGACTTCTGTCTGTTTGATTCAGTGTTCTTGGCAAGCTGTGCTGAAGACTGGGACCTGGGGAAGGCTCAGAATCCTAGGAACTAACCCAGATTCCCTTAAAGTACATTCTTTGGGCTCTCTCTTCTTTTTCAAGCTGCTTGAGGCATTTATCTAATCTTTTCTTCCCCATTCTATCAGAAAGAAAGAAGATGGAGTCCTACGGCATCTCTTTCCTCATCCCCATAACTAATCTGGTTCTTTCTGGTCTAATTATGCTCTTTTTTTCCTGGACCCCTTGCTGTTTTCCATGCAAGAGTTGTCTAAACTACCCTGGACTTTGGGGAAAGCATGGATAGGCACTAAAGTATAACTTACAAGACAGCAGAATGCCTATTTCTTTTTCACTTTCCCAGGTGGTACATGGACATTTTGCAGCACCTTAGATCAATGGGTATATTCCCACTAGCAGGAATTTCAGGTTCGATTTCAGGCCAAGGTAAAAGATAGTCTCCAAGAATCTTCAGGGCCTGAGATGCCACAAAGCAGGCAATAAAAGGTACATTGATATTCTAACTCTACAAGAGGCTTCACCAACTGTGAAGAATTAGAACAGGTCACAACTTCCTGGAGCCTCAGTTTCCTCAACTATAAAAAGAGGGTAACAACAAAAACCCATCTTAAGTAAAAAGTAATGGGATCATTCATAAGAAATCCTGTTGTTAACTGCAGAGTACTACCCAATAATTAATAATAAGAGTCCCTGCAAAACCACTGATAGGAAGATATCGGCATTTCTGGTTTCCAAACCCCAATGTGGGCTGTGAGAGTGTCAAACAACGCCTGTCAGAGAGACACAGATAGTGACGCCAGGACAATTCAAAAGGACACTTCTCATCTTACCTTGAGTTGGCCATTGTCTGTGAGCTTGGCTTTAGTCCCTTCTGTATCTGAATTTTTTTCTTTCATTAACTTAATAAGCCAGGGACACTCACACTGACACCCTTGATTTATCAGACAGTCACAGTGCTGCTGGAAACAGCTAGTGACACATCCCTGCCTCCACCTCACTTCCCACTGGCAGTTACACATCCCAGAATCTTGCAGAAACCTATGGGTTTTTATTTGTCATTGCCCACATGCTCCCATCCACCCCTCAGCTACCTTCACGTCACTTCCACTCATTGCTGCCACATCTTTCAGATAATTTGACCTTCCTATGGCGTTCTAAGAAAGACTACTCTGTGTTTTCTCTAAGAGAGGGTAAGATGTAAGGCTGTGGACAACGCAATTCCTGCCTCTTTGCTCACAGAGGTGTTCAGACTTTGCCAGTCCTAGGGTGGTTTGTACAGTGATCATACTTGGTTTTCTACACCAACTCCACTACCCCTTCTTTTCTAACAGAGCTGCAACTGGGTTCACGTATCCTCCATTCCCCATGTAGCCATGTACCTGCAGAAAGCTGACCTTGCCCTCGAGCTCAGAGTAAGCCTAACTGTCCTCTCCCCTGTGCCAGCAGTTAGTGCTGTGAGGTCTCTGGAAAAGGCTTCCTTACCTCTAAGAGATGGTGACATGTCTGGATGAGATGCTGAGAACTGTTGCTGCCAAACTGCTACTGGCCTAACATTAAAGCCAACAGCATGGATGACAGTGAAAGGAGAAGAACCTAGGTTCTTGGTGACATTGCCACGCTACCAAAACAATCATTCTGGAGCCTGCATTTCTTCTGGCCTTCCAGTTTTGTGAGATAGTCAAGTTCTTTGTTGATCGAGCAGGGGTTTCTGTTACTTGCAGCTAAAAGCATTATTTTCTGATACACTCACTTGCTGGTCAGGAGATGAGTCTAGGTCATTTGTAAAAGATACAGTGCACACTTGACCTGCTGTTGAGCTCCACAAACAGTACTCCAGATGAATTTACTGAGCTTCTGAAACCAACAGCATTTCACTTACTCCTGCCAGTCTCAGCCACGTGTTTCCAATGATGTAAGCTGGCAGTTGTTAGGAGACATATTCTGCAAGTTTATGGATTCTGTTTTCTTAGATATTCAGATTTGTTCTTAATCATAGCTGATTCTATTTCTTCTGGATGCCAGGCTTCATCTTCTAACTCAGTTGCTTGATGTACATAGTTTTTTTTTGTTTGGGTAGGAGAGATATCCTTTGGTTACACAGGACAAGGCGCCTATGAGGGAAGGAGATATTTGTCAAGTAGCAAGACTCTTTTCTCCTTAGAAGCCAGTTTGGAAGCCCAAGATTCTATATATAAAGGGTTTCTGGAGGCCATATTTGTTAATCTTCCTTGAAGGACCATATTAAGAGGGTATCATGCCCACCCTCTTAGGCAAGACTCTTCAGCTGACAATCTGTCAGTTACAACAATGATTTCTTCCTCTCAGCTCTGTGTATCGTCTAACTCACAGGGGTGGTAGAAAGTGGAGGAAGCCATTAAAAAAAATAGTGTTTTTTTTTTTTTTTTGGCCATGCCATGCAGCATGAGGGATCCCAGTTCCCTGACCAGAGATCGAACCCACACCCCCTGCATTGGAAGTGCAGAGTCCTAATGTCTGGATCACCATGGAAGTCCTGGAAGAAGCCATTTTTACAGACTGATTCTTTACGCTCGTAGCTAGATGACTGATGAGCCACTAGATGGAAATTAGGGAAGAAAGAGAAATGGGGAAACAGGGGGACACAATAATCTGTGAGAAGATTAGTTTCATCCGCCCAACAGATGCAATAATATAACCTGGTCAAAAAATCATATTGGGGGCCTCCCAAGGGTAAGTGTTGTTGAGAGGGGGCACTGAGATACTTTCTCTGTCCTTAGGGTTTCATAGTCTCACTGAAAGATGATATAAACAAGCAAAAAGTTACTTTTAGCTGTAAAACTAGCTGAATAGAAAATAGGAATTAAAAAAAAGAAAATAGGAATAATTGTTCTGGACAACAGAACAATTAGATAGATCACTGATTTTTCAGTTTTCCAAATGAAGTGTATACATAACGATTGAGAAGAAAGGGAATTTTGGGCTACAATGGCTAAGAAACTATGAAGGATACTTTCAATATCACCCCCTATCATAATTACTATGATTACTGCTGCTCTGACAACGAGATATTCTGTAACTGGAGCATCTACTGTAAAGCGGTACTTGGCACTTCACTATAACCACTTAGTGTCTATATTAGCATTTCAAGGTATGGTCCTCATTTTGTAATAATGAAACTGGGAATTAGATGCCTAGGAATTTTAAGAACAGTTTCATTGAGGTGTACTTCACATACCATACAATTCACTCATTTAAAGTATACAGTTCAATGCTTTTTAGAATACTCACCATAATGCAACCATCACCACAATTTTTGAACATTTTCATCACTCCAAAAAGAAACCACAAGTCCATTAGCCCCATTTCTCCCCAGATCCTGAGACTTTTGCTTAAGAATTAAAAAAAAAAAAAAAAATTTTGGCCACACGCCACGGCATATGGGATCTTAGATCCTTAATTGGGAATCATGTGGTATCTTAGCTCCCCAACCAGGGATCGAACCCACAACCCCCTCCACTGGCAGCATAGAACCTCAGTCAATGGACTACCTTTGAAGTCTCTTGCTTAAGGATTTTGAACTCAGACCTATTGGGCACTAAAGGATTTGTTAATGCTTGCAACTTTGGCATTAATGGAATATTACTTAGCCTCCCAAGTCCTACTAACTTTGAGACTAATTCTGACAAGACAAGGAAGTAGATAGTTCAGTTTAAATATGAGGATGAATTGCTGAATGAACGCTTTCTAAATAGTGCCTAGAGTGTTCAATTTTCCAATGTACTGAGATATTGGAAGTTCTAGAATTGCATTTTTGTCCATTTCTCTCTTCTGTGTTTATGTGCTGCCCAAGGCTGAGACTGTTGGAAATTTCAAATAAAATTTCCTTGGCAGTGTGGGCTGAGAGCTGAGAAAGATGATTCATAGATGACTAAACAAACAGCGCTTAACACCCTTGGCCTTACCTTCAAGCAAGGAAATTGGTTACTGAATAGCATGCTCCACAAAGGCAAGGGCTCTGTCTCTTCTCTCATCCCTGAGTGGTTTAACCAAAGTTAGAAATCTCTAACCAAGTTAGAAATTGATCTGTCGGGAGTTCTGAACTCCCAACAGATCCCTCTGTAGGAGAACGGGTCAACAAAACTGAAACCGTAGTGTGTATGTATAAAATCCTGGAGGACATGGAGTCCAGAACTGCATGTTAAAATATCTGAACTGCAAGGACTAGGATGTTGAAACATTAAGCAAGGACCTGGATTCTTTTTTCTTTTAGTTTAAGGGCTTTAAATTTTTATTTAGTTTCATTGCACTTTAAAAAACCCTCTGAGTATTCTGTCTTTTGCAGACTCTTTGCGATCCCATTGTAGCCCACCAGGCTCCTCTGTCCATGAAATTCTCCAGGCCAGAATACTGGAGTGGGTAGCCTTTCCCTTCTCCAGGGGATCTTCCCAACCCAGGGATTGAACCCAAGTCTCCCGCATTGTGAGGGGATTCTATACCAGGTAAGCCACTAGGGGAGCCCAAGAATACTGGAGTGGGTAGCCTATCCCTTCTCCAGTGGATCTTCCCGAGCCAGGAATCAAACCAGGGTCTCCTGCATTGCAGGTGGATTCTTTACCAACAGCTATCAGGGAAGCCTCTGTATTCTGTTGGGTGCAATATAAGATGAGTAAAGAAAATATATTCTTGTTTCTAGAAACAGTGACTCCTAGAAGTTCTCTTGCTCCTGCTCTTTTTTATCTCAGAATAAACTTTCATTTATTTTTAAAATTTATGTATTTTTGATTGGAGGATAATTGCTTTACTCTGTTGTATTGATTGGGCTTCCCACATGATGCAGTGGTAAAGAATCTGTCTGCTAATGCAGGAGATGCAAGAGATGTGGGTTTGATCCCTGGGTCAGGACGATCCCCTGGATGAGGAAATGGTAACCCACTCCAGTATTCTTGCCTGGAGAATTCCATGGACAGAGGAGTCTGATGGGCTACAGTCCATGGGTTTGCAAAGAGTCAGACATTACCGAGCACACAATACAACAACAGTAATTTGTTGGTTTCTGCCACACATCAACATGAATCAGCCGTGTATACATATGAGGATCTGGACTCTTCTGATATCTTATTTAAGTAACTTAGAACAGGGAATCAGAGTGTTGGACTTCAAATGGGTCCATCCAGACTGTTTTTGGCCCTGAGATGGAAAGACTATTAAATAACTTGTCTAAAATCACACAGTTTTTCAGTGGAAGAAGAGCTGAGCTTTAAACCCAAGTCTGTCTGATTCCAAAATGCATGTTCTTTCCACTATGAAAGTGTTAGTCACCCAGTTGTGTCTGACTCTTTGCGACTCCATGGACTGTAGCCCACCAGGTTCCTCTGTCCATGGAATTCTCCTGGCAAGAATACTGGAGTGTGTTGCCATTCCCTTCTCCAGGGAATCTTTCAGACCCAGGGATAGAACCCGGGTCTCCTGCATTGGCAGGCAGATTCTTTACTGTCTGAATCACCAGGGAAGCCCTCTTTCCATATACCAATGTGCTAAGAGCAAATAATCAGGAAGGAAAACCAAAGACCCAGAAGAGTGAGTGATGGACAAAACATACTCTGAGCATCCTGGAAGGGGTGGAAACTGCTTCTCTCCTGGCTACAGGAAAGGTAGTTACAACCTCCAGAGGCTATTTTGAAGGTGAGGAGCTGAAGTTTGTTCCTTTCAGTTTGCTTCATCTCTCTGGGCTTCTGTTTGCTCCTCTGGAAGATGCGAGGTAGGTGATGGAGAGGCAGGGAGGTCAGAATGGTGCTCAGAACGGTAAAGTCCCTCTCATCTCTAATAGTCTCCAAACCTCGCAGCATATTTATTTCTTCATCTTTTAAACTTGATGGGGCAAACCGCGGGCCTCACATAAATTCCCACTTTCATGTAACATTGCCAATGGTGTGACATCTTTATTTTCCATGCTGGTAGGAAAAAAATGAAGAGGAACAAGTTCAGACACATGGGCGGGGGCCGTGAGCCTTCCTCTAGTCTCACCCCGCAGAGAATTGCCCCGGTCAATTCTCTGGTTTTTTTTCTGAGGTCCTGCAGAAAGAATGAGATCATGTCTGAAAAGGGAACTAAACTTCTTGGAGCAAGAAGCTAAATAACTCCAATGCCCACAAGTGCCATTATCTGGCTTCCATTTCGAATCCTGATTCAAGGACCTGATTGAGTTTATCTTTTAAAAGAACTGGTCAGCTCTTGAATCAAAGAGTTGAGTCCTCTTCTTTTCCTCTTCTGGGTTTTTGAATGGTGTTGAGAGCCCCTACTGCCATGGCAACAGATGTGGAAAACCGAACCTGAAATCGTGGGATGGAAAGGACCCTGTGGAGAAGCCAGCCTCTGAGGGATAAGAGAGTCCTTATCCTGAAGGTGGACGGGAAGCTGATCCTTTGCTTCACCCTGACATTGCCCTCTGTGGCTAAGATTTTAGGCACAAACGTTGACTGGCTCTGGTGTCGTGCAACCCTCAGTCTGAATGCCAGCTCTGTCACATTGGCTGTGCGACACCCGGCAGGCTGATTAACCTCTCTTAGCCTGTGCTGTAGGGCTGTTGTGTGGATTGTATCAGAGGATAAATCATTGGGTGCTTGGCACTTATTAGATGCTCAATAATTAGGAGTCCTTGTGGCCTATTTTAAGTGTTTAGTTTCTTAGCGCTTGTTCCTTATGCTCTGCTGGCTGTCTCTAAAGATGTGGTTCCATCCATTCGGAAGCGTATGGGTAAAATCAAGCTCCTATATGTCAGGCTTACTTAGATCTGGGAGGATTAGGAAAAACCTGCCTGACATTCTCCTTGTATACCCGGCTCTCCTCTGCTCAAGTAGCGATGATGATGGAGGGGAGAGAAATTTGCAGGCAGAGAACCAGGAACCAGAAAATCTGGATTCCTCCAGCCCTGGCACACACAGATACTCCGGGCCAGTCATTTCTTCTCACTGGCTTTGAACATCTGCTCTGTCACCTGGGTTCCTGAGGCCTGTAACCTATTGCCCAAGCCTTCTCCCTTGGGTTAGTAATCACCATCCCTCCACAGCTCTGGAAAAATTAGGAAAGGACAGCCATGTGCAGGGGTGAGGAGGGACTAGTACATAGAAAACCAAAGCTGCTAGATGCCGTTGCATCCTCTGCCTTGGGCATTTTGTCAACAGCTGGGCCATTGGTCACCTACCAACAAATCCCCATGAATCAGGAGAGAGGCTAGAGGGACTCAGAAGCTCACTGCATGCATTTGGGCAGGTTGCTCCATCTCACCGGGTTGCAGAGTCCGCATCTGTAAAATGAGAGGGTTTGATCCTTTCAACTCTGCTGCTCTGATTATGCACTTACTTGGGAGGATGCTGCCTGGGTTCCAAGGGCCAGGGGGCAGCAGCCGGGTACTCCAAAGTGGGGTGCTCAGTTCTAGCTTCTCCGCTGCTAGAAGCCTGCTCAAAGGGAAAGGCAAAGGGCATGGCTTGAACTGAGGTTTTCTTTGCCTCTTGTGTGATTTTCTTCGCCTGTCTTACAAGCCATGGAGAAGAGAAAGAGTTGATGGGGAGAGGAATTCTTCAGGAAGCAGGCATTGAAGGGGACTCCCTCTCCCTTTCTCATTTAGTATTACTGTTTTTTTCTCAATAAATATTTATTGAGCACCTATGATGAACTCGGTACTTGTTCACATCAGTATACAAAACACACAAATCCATGTCTTTGTAAAGCATATGCTCTAGTGCAGGGAGACAGTCAGTAAAAAATCAAGGTAGAAAATCATATCTTAACAATGTCTTCTTGGCGATAAAGACTATGGAATCAAGGTTGTGACTGTGGGGTTTTGATGGAGGGCAGTGGTCATAATTAAAATAGTTGACTTCTGAAGGAAGATTGAAACAGGCTGACCAAGGGGAGGGCAATATTTAGAATATAAGTACATTTAATATGCACAAAATGCTTTTGAACAATGATATTCATTAGGGCTGCTTGTTAATAATAAATGAGCCATCCTCCGTTCATCCGTTTTTTTCTTTCACAAAGTCTTCAGCAGCCTTGGGGTGTCCCCGGCTGTCCAACT
Organism: Oreotragus oreotragus; assembly: GCA_006410675.1. Lineage (NCBI taxonomy): Eukaryota > Metazoa > Chordata > Mammalia > Artiodactyla > Bovidae > Oreotragus > Oreotragus oreotragus. The sequence continues at coordinate 256,377 of SJYX01003616.1, read as the reverse complement.
TTTATTCTCTTTGTCTCCCTCCTCCTATGGATGTTCTTGTTTCTTGTCTGGTCACTGGGCTTGTTCCGTCTCGAATCTTCCTCCGGCCTCGCCCCTCCTCCACACCCCTCCCCCCCGTCCCGCTCTGCTCTAGCTCCCTGGCCAGCCTGTCAGTTTCAGTCCGATGAGGGCAAACCGAGTGGAACAAGCTGGTGGACGGGGGAGAGGACGAGGGGCAAGCCTTGGAGCAGTCAGATCGCTCAGCGAGCTCCCCCGCCGCGGCTTGGGCGGAAGTTCCTTCGGCTCGCTCGCGTTTTCAAAGCGGTTGGGGCGTGGGGACTGACTGTGCTGCAGTTGAGCGGGGAGGGCGGGGCGCGGACGGGGATGTTTCCGAGGAAGAGGGCCACCTGGAGCATAGGCGCGCCACGCCGGACCCCTGCTTCTTCAGATTGAGAATAAGGGTAACGATGCTAGATTAATCATCGTACTAGCTCAGGCTTCTTGTGAGAGATCAGTTTTCAAAGTAGAAGACAGGGCTTTGGTAGGTGCTGTGCTAAATCTCAAGATATTCTTCCCGATGATGCCGAGCAGGCGGCTCTGTGCTGGGTTCCCAGGGGAAGAGCGATGACGACACCACCTTGTGACTTCTAGGAGTTTGAGTTTCCCCATGGGGGAGGAGCGGGGAGGCGTGCCACTCCCTGTGGCAGAATGCAGGCTGTTTTAAAGCCAAAGGGAGGGGCTGTCCTGGCTGACTAGTGACCACCCCTCTAGGTATTGCACTGGAGTAAATGCAACTGTGACTAGAATATGTTCACATTCCAGTGATGACTTGGGTTGAAAAGTTACAATCGAAGGACACGTTTAAATATGGGATGGGCCTCAGTGTCACATAAGGCATTTGGTGACCTGACATGCTGGGTGTCTCTCAGGATGCTGAGCCTGGCGGGATGAAGGCAAAAGGGCTGAGAATGTTGTCAGGATGCTGGGAAGAAGCCCTTTCCCTACCAGAAGGTTCACGCCTCTCTGATGATCTTTACAGATGCTGGTCCTTCAGACTCCTTGGTGAACAGCCTGTCTTTTTACATTCTGTTCCAGCAAAACACTTACAGGCAAGCATGTTTGTCATTTGCTTTCGTTTCTGAGTCACCTGCCTGGGCTCTGTACCCATTTTCCGTTGTTGTATTTTTTGTATATATATATATTTTTTGTTGGGGCATTTAATATATTATGACTAATACACTTTTTCTGACTTGCTGCCAATAATTTTCCAAGTTTGCTTGTCGTATTTTTTTCTTATACCTTTGGGGGTATAGTTGTGTACAATAAACTGCATATAGTTAAAATGTTCAATTTTGTGAGTTTTGAAATAGGTATAAACCAGTGAAGCCATCATCATAATCAGATTAACATGCATTTTTATCACCCTTCAAAGAGTTTTCGGACTTCCTTGGTGACTCAGATAGTGAAGAAAGTGAAAACTAAAGTGAAGGTGGCTCAGTCATGTCTGACTGTTTGAGACCTCACGGACTATACAGTCCATGGAATTCTCCAGGCAGGAATACTAGAGTGGGTAGCCGTTCCCTTCTCCAGGGGATCTTCCCAACCCGGTGATTGAATCCATGTCTCCCTCATTGCAGGTGGATTCTTTACTAGCTGAGGCACAGGGGGAGCCACAAGGGAAGACAATAAAGAATCTGCCTGCAGTGAGAGAGGCCTGGGTTGGATCCCTGGGTAAGGAAGATCCCCTGGAGAAGGGAATGGCAGCCCACTTTGTATTCTTGCCTGGAGAATTCCGTGGACAGAGGAGCCTGGTGGGCTACATCCATGGGGTTGCAAAGAGGTGGACACGACTGAGTGACTACACTTTCACTGTCAAAGAGTTCTCGAGGCCCTTGGTAAAACCTCTTATTTCTCTGTCTTCATCCCCAGGCAGTCTCTTGAGCCCCTTTCTGCTACTATAGATTAATTTACAATTGCTAGAATTTTATATAAATGAAATTATACAGTATATGCTCTTTTCCATCTGGTTTCTTTCACTCAGTGTAATGATTTGAAGATTCATCCCTGTTGCTGCATGCGTCAAGAGTGTGCTCTTCGTTGCTGAGTAGAGTCCATTGTATGGATATACCACAATTTGTGTATCCATTCACCTGTTGATGGACATTTGGATTGTTTTCAGTTTGTGGCTATTAAAAGTTGAGCTTCTGTGAAGATTTATGTACAAGTCTTTGCATTTCTAGTAGGTTTTGACAGCTGGAGATGAAAATGTATTTCAGACAAAAGGTCACAGAGAAGCAAAGGCAAAAGGTGGACAGGAAACAGGTTTGTAGCAGTCTGGGTTAGACGGAATGAAGGATATTCACTTGGAGAGCAAGGTGAGAAGAGAACAGTTTGGGAGTGGATCTCAAAGGGCTTTGGAGCGTATGCCTTGGGCTTTATTTCATTCTATACACAGTGGAGGGCCATATAATTTTTTGTTTTTTATTGAGATATGGTTGTTTTACAGTGTTGTGTTAATTTCTGCTGTACAAAAAGTGATTTAGTTATACATGTACTATACATTTTTTTTTTTACCATTATGGTTTATTTTTTTTTTAAGGCAGGAAAGACACAGTTGGAATTCCAACTCTTGAGATTAACAGCCCTTCAATCCATATTTTGCTGAATGTGTGTGTGTGCTAAGTTGCTTCAGTCATGTCCGACTTTGTGCAACCCTATGGACTGTAGCCCACCAACGTCTTCTGTCCCTGGGATTCTCTCTACAAGAATTCTGGAGTGGGTTGCCATTTCCTTCTTCAGAGGATTTTCCAGAACCAGGGATCAAACCCGTGTCTCTTAAGTCTCATGAACTGGCAGGTGGGTTCTTTACGCACCATCCAGGAAGCCCATATTTTGCGGAATAGTTAAGCTAAATGATCAGTTTGCTTTTCATGTTAGCATGGGGAGACATTTTCTTATGCTGAAGTTCAGAACCAGCAGTAGCAGAGTCTCAAGGTCACGGAGGAAAGGAAGGTCCTCATCTCTATGTTCCCTACTCGTATAAGAAAATAATTCTATTGAACTCTTCCTTGTCCAGTTATCCCGTAAGTAGTGGGATGTATATACTCTGGAAGGGCTTGTAAAATGTAAAAATGGATTTCTGGTAAATAAATTCAAATTTATCATTAATTTCTACTAAAAAATTGGAGCTGTATGACTGTAGAAAAATGCCACCTTAGAAAAATCATCCTTATAATGTGAATTCATCATGGTCCCAACAGGAAAAAGGCAACACACTAGAACTGGTAAGTCAAAGGGACATAAACAAAAAGAAAAAGCTCTTTACAAAGATATGGGGCTGTAGAGTGGCCACAGGAGACAGTGACATAATCAGAAAGGACAAGTGGAGAGAGCGTTACCGGAGCCTGAAAGGAAAGCTGTGTAGAGTCAGCCTCCCTTCGTGGAGGGACACACTTAGCCCGAGATGACCAGAAAAACAAATACTGTGTTCACATCCTTGTCTTTGCCCATGGCTAACCCCAGCTAGAAGCCCGAGGTCATGGGACGCCTTTGATATGGCCAGGCAAGTACAGAGTAGGATGGAGAAGGGTGAGAATACTTTTGGGAGGCGTGTAAAATTAACTTGTTACATTTGCACCCACCCCTTGTCCCCCGTCCTGATCCACTCCCCATCCTTCACTCTGCTTTGGGCCTCAGGACCACCCTTGCCCTCTGGCCTCAGGATGCACCACCTGGAAGAGTGGCGGGGTGTCTACTTCCCTGCCTTCTTCCTTGCTGCCTTGCTGCAGATGGCTGTGTCCCTGTACCAAAGGCCGCAGCTCCTATTAGGGAGCAGCTCTTCATATAGTCACTTTCCTGGAGGCAGCAGTCTTATACTTCTTCTCCTTTTGGGTTCAGGAATGGTAATGGGCTCCCAGTGTTGCTGGCCCTGGGGTACCACGCCATCTCTGGTTTGTTTCTTCTTATTCTGACCGCTCCTTTATAAATAGTTTCTTATTATTGTCTCTCCTCTTTTACTTGGCGCGAGTTGCCATCCGTATCCTGCCAGGACTCTGGTTGATACAGAAGTCAACTACTAGTGGGTAGCCTTTCCCTTCTCCAGGGGATCTTCCCAACCCAGGGATTGAACCCAAGTCTCCCGCATTGTGAGGGGATTCTATACCAGGTAAGCCACTAGGGGAGCCCAAGAATACTGGAGTGGGTAGCCTATCCCTTCTCCAGTGGATCTTCCCGAGCCAGGAATCAAACCAGGGTCTCCTGCATTGCAGGTGGATTCTTTACCAACAGCTATCAGGGAAGCCTCTGTATTCTGTTGGGTGCAATATAAGATGAGTAAAGAAAATATATTCTTGTTTCTAGAAACAGTGACTCCTAGAAGTTCTCTTGCTCCTGCTCTTTTTTATCTCAGAATAAACTTTCATTTATTTTTAAAATTTATGTATTTTTGATTGGAGGATAATTGCTTTACTCTGTTGTATTGATTGGGCTTCCCACATGATGCAGTGGTAAAGAATCTGTCTGCTAATGCAGGAGATGCAAGAGGTGTGGGTTTGATCCCTGGGTCAGGACGATCCCCTGGATGAGGAAATGGTAACCCACTCCAGTATTCTTGCCTGGAGAATTCCATGGACAGAGGAGTCTGATGGACTACAGTCCATGGGTTTGCAAACAGTCAGACATTACCGAGCACACAATACAACAACAGTAATTTGTTGGTTTCTGCCACACATCAACATGAATCAGCCATGTATACATATGAGGATCTGGACTCTTCTGATATCTTATTTAAGTAACTTAGAACAGGGAATCAGAGTGTTGGACTTCAAATGGGTCCATCCAGACTGTTTTTGGCCCTGAGATGGAAAGACTATTAAATAACTTGTCTAAAATCACACAGTTTTTCAGTGGAAGAAGAGCTGAGCTTTAAACCCAAGTCTGTCTGATTCCAAAATGCATGTTCTTTCCACTATGAAAGTCAGTTGTGTCTGACTCTTTGCGACCCCATGGACTGTAGCCCACCAGGTTCCTCTGTCCATGGAATTCTCCTGGCAAGAATACTGGAGTGTGTTGCCATTCCCTTCTCCAGGGAATCTTTCAGACCCAGGGATCGAACCCGGGTCTCCTGCATTGGCAGGCAGATTCTTTACTGTCTGAATCACCAGGGAAGCCCTCTTTCCATATACCAATGTGCTAAGAGCAAATAATCAGGAAGGAAAACCAAAGACCCAGAAGAGTGAGTGATGGACAAAACATACTCTGAGCATCCTGGAAGGGGTGGAAACTGCTTCTCTCCTGGCCACAGGAAAGGTNTCTCCTGCATTGGCAGGCAGATTCTTTACTGTCTGAATCACCAGGGAAGCCCTCTTTCCATATACCAATGTGCTAAGAGCAAATAATCAGGAAGGAAAACCAAAGACCCAGAAGAGTGAGTGATGGACAAAACATACTCTGAGCATCCTGGAAGGGGTGGAAACTGCTTCTCTCCTGGCCACAGGAAAGGTAGTTCCAACCTCCAGAGGCTATTTTGAAGGTGAGGAGCTGAAGTTTGTTCCTTTTAGTTTGCTTCATCTCTCTGGGCTTCTGTTTGCTCCTCTGGAAGATGCGAGGTAGGTGATGGAGAGGCGGGGAGGTCAGAATGGTGCTCAGAACTCTGCTTCTCTCCTGGCTACAGGAAAGGTAGTTACAACCTCCAGAGGCTATTTTGAAGGTGAGGAGCTGAAGTTTGTTCCTTTCAGTTTGCTTCATCTCTCTGGGCTTCTGTTTGCTCCTCTGGAAGATGCGAGGTAGGTGATGGAGAGGCAGGGAGGTCAGAATGGTGCTCAGAACGGTAAAGTCCCTCTCATCTCTAATAGTCTCCAAACCTCGCAGCATATTTATTTCTTCATCTTTTAAACTTGATGGGGCAAACCGCGGGCCTCACATAAATTCCCACTTTCATGTAACATTGCCAATGGTGTGACATCTTTATTTTCCGTGCTGGTAGGAAAAAAATGAAGAGGAACAAGTTCAGACACATGGGCGGGGGCCATGAGCCTTCCTCTAGTCTCACCCCGCAGAGAATTGCCCCGGTCAATTCTCTGGTTTCTTTTCTGAGGTCCTGCAGAGAAGAATGAGATCATGTCTGAAAAGGGAACTAAACTTCTTGGAGCAAGAAGCTAAATAACTCCAATGCCCNGGCGGGGGCCGTGAGCCTTCCTCTAGTCTCACCCCGCAGAGAATTGCCCCGGTCAATTCTCTGGTTTTTTTTCTGAGGTCCTGCAGAAAGAATGAGATCATGTCTGAAAAGGGAACTAAACTTCTTGGAGCAAGAAGCTAAATAACTCCAATGCCCACAAGTGCCATTATCTGGCTTCCATTTCGAATCCTGATTCAAGGACCTGATTGAGTTTATCTTTTAAAAGAACTGGTCAGCTCTTGAATCAAAGAGCTGAGTCCTCTTCTTTTCCTCTTCTGGGTTTTTGAATGGTGTTGAGAGCCCCTACTGCCATGGCAACAGATGTGGAAAACCGAACCTGAAATCGTGGGATGGAAAGGACCCTGTGGAGAAGCCAGCCTCTGAGGGATAAGAGAGTCCTTATCCTGAAGGTGGACGGGAAGCTGATCCTTTGCTTCACCCTGACATTGCCCTCTGTGGCTAAGATTTTAGGCACAAACGTTGACTGGCTCTGGTGTCGTGCAACCCTCAGTCTGAATGCCAGCTCTGTCACATTGGCTGTGCGACACCCGGCAGGCTGATTAACCTCTCTTAGCCTGTGCTGTAGGGCTGTTGTGTGGATTGTATCAGAGGATAAATCATTGGGTGCTTGGCACTTATTAGATGCTCAATAATTAGGAGTCCTTGTGGCCTATTTTAAGTGTTTAGTTTCTTAGCGCTTGTTCCTTATGCTCTGCTGGCTGTCTCTAAAGATGTGGTTCCATCCATTCGGAAGCGTATGGGTAAAATCAAGCTCCTATATGTCAGGCTTACTTAGATCTGGGAGGATTAGGAAAAACCTGCCTGACATTCTCCTTGTATACCCGGCTCTCCTCTGCTCAAGTAGCGATCGATGATGATGGAGGGGAGAGAAATTTGCAGGCAGAGAACCAGGAACCAGAAAATCTGGATTCCTCCAGCCCTGGCACACACAGATACTCCGGGCCAGTCATTTCTTCTCACTGGCTTTGAACATCTGCTCTGTCACCTGGGTTCCTGAGGCCTGTAACCTATTGCCCAAGCCTTCTCCCTTGGGTTAGTAATCACCATCCCTCCACAGCTCTGGAAAAATTAGGAAAGGACAGCCATGTGCAGGGGTGAGGAGGGACTAGTACATAGAAAACCAAAGCTGCTAGATGCCGTTGCATCCTCTGCCTTGGGCATTTTGTCAACAGCTGGGCCATTGGTCACCTACCAACAAATCCCCATGAATCAGGAGAGAGGCTAGAGGGACTCAGAAGCTCACTGCATGCATTTGGGCAGGTTGCTCCATCTCACCGGGTTGCAGAGTCCGCATCTGTAAAATGAGAGGGTTTGATCCTTTCAACTCTGCTGCTCTGATTATGCACTTACTTGGGAGGATGCTGCCTGGGTTCCAAGGGCCAGGCGGCAGCAGCCGGGTACTCCAAAGTGGGGTGCTCAGTTCTAGCTTCTCCGCTGCTAGAAGCCTGCTCAAAAGGAAAGGCAAAGGGCATGGCTTGAACTGAGGTTTTCTTTGCCTCTTGTGTGATTTTCTTCGCCTGTCTTACAAGCCATGGAGAAGAGAAAGAGTTGATGGGGAGAGGAATTCTTCAGGAAGCAGGCATTGAAGGGGACTCCCTCTCCCTTTCTCATTTAGTATTACTGTTTTTTTCTCAATAAATATTTATTGAGCACCTATGATGAACTCGGTACTTGTTCACATCAGTATACAAAACACACAAATCCATGTCTTTGTAAAGCATATGCTCTAGTGCAGGGAGACAGTCAGTAAAAAATCAAGGTAGAAAATCATATCTTAACAATGTCTTCTTGGCGATAAAGACTATGGAATCAAGGTTGTGACTGTGGGGTTTTGATGGAGGGCAGTGGTCATAATTAAAATAGTTGACTTTTGAAGGAAGATTGAAACAGGCTGACCAAGGGGAGGGCAATATTTAGAATATAAGTGCATTTAATATGCACAAAATGCTTTTGAACAATGATATTCATTAGGGCTGCTTGTTAATAATAAATGAGCCATCCTCCGTTCATCCGTTTTTTTCTTTCACAAAGTCTTCAGCAGCCTTGGGGTGTCCCCGGCTGTCCAACTTTTATTCTCTTTGTCTCCCTCCTCCTATGGATGTTCTTGTTTCTTGTCTGGTCACTGGGCTTGTTCCGTCTCGAATCTTCCTCCGGCCTCGCCCCTCCTCCACACCCCTCCCCCCCGTCCCGCTCTGCTCTAGCTCCCTGGCCAGCCTGTCAGTTTCAGTCCGATGAGGGCAAACCGAGTGGAACAAGCTGGTGGACGGGGGAGAGGACGAGGGGCAAGCCTTGGAGCAGTCAGATCGCTCAGCGAGCTCCCCCGCCGCGGCTTGGGCGGAAGTTCCTTCGGCTCGCTCGCGTTTTCAAAGCGGTTGGGGCGTGGGGACTGACTGTGCTGCAGTTGAGCGGGGAGGGCGGGGCGCGGACGGGGATGTTTTCCTCTCCTCTCCGAGGAAGAGGGCCACCTGGAGCATAGGCGCGCCACGGCGGACCCCTGCTTCTTCAGATTGAGAATAAGGGTAACGATGCTAGATTAATCATCGTACTAGCTCAGGCTTCTTGTGAGAGATCAGTTTTCAAAGTAGAAGACAGGGCTTTGGTAGGTGCTGTGCTAAATCTCAAGATATTCTTCCCGATGATGCCGAGCAGGCGGCTCTGTGCTGGGTTCCCAGGGGAAGAGCGATGACGACACCACCTTGTGACTTCTAGGAGTTTGAGTTTCCCCATGGGGGAGGAGCGGGGAGGCGTGCCACTCCCTGTGGCAGAATGCAGGCTGTTTTAAAGCCAAAGGGAGGGGCTGTCCTGGCTGACTAGTGACCACCCCTCTAGGTATTGCACTGGAGTAAATGCAACTGTGACTAGAATATGTTCACATTCCAGTGATGACTTGGGTTGAAAAGTTACAATCGAAGGACACGTTTAAATATGGGATGGGCCTCAGTGTCACATAAGGCATTTGGTGACCTGACATGCTGGGTGTCTCTCAGGATGCTGAGCCTGGCGGGATGAAGGCAAAAGGGCTGAGAATGTTGTCAGGATGCTGGGAAGAAGCCCTTTCCCTACCAGAAGGTTCACGCCTCTCTGATGATCTTTACAGATGCTGGTCCTTCAGACTCCTTGGTGAACAGCCTGTCTTTTTACATTCTGTTCCAGCAAAACACTTACAGGCAAGCATGTTTGTCATTTGCTTTCGTTTCTGAGTCACCTGCCTGGGCTCTGTACCCATTTTCCGTTGTTGTATTTTTTGTATATATATATATTTTTTGTTGGGGCATTTAATATATTATGACTAATACACTTTTTCTGACTTGCTGCCAATAATTTTCCAAGTTTGCTTGTCGTATTTTTTTCTTATACCTTTGGGGGTATAGTTGTGTACAATAAACTGCATATAGTTAAAATGTTCAATTTTGTGAGTTTTGAAATAGGTATAAACCAGTGAAGCCATCATCATAATCAGATTAACATGCATTTTTATCACCCTTCAAAGAGTTTTCGGACTTCCTTGGTGACTCAGTGAAGAAAGTGAAAACTAAAGTGAAGGTGGCTCAGTCATGTCTGACTGTTTGAGACCTCACGGACTATACAGTCCATGGAATTCTCCAGGCAGGAATACTAGAGTGGGTAGCCGTTCCCTTCTCCAGGGGATCTTCCCAACCCGGTGATTGAATCCATGTCTCCCTCATTGCAGGTGGATTCTTTACTAGCTGAGGCACAGGGGGAGCCACAAGGGAAGACAATAAAGAATCTGCCTGCAGTGAGAGAGGCCTGGGTTGGATCCCTGGGTAAGGAAGATCCCCTGGAGAAGGGAATGGCAGCCCACTTTGTATTCTTGCCTGGAGAATTCCGTGGACAGAGGAGCCTGGTGGGCTACATCCATGGGGTTGCAAAGAGGTGGACACGACTGAGTGACTACACTTTCACTGTCAAAGAGTTCTCGAGGCCCTTGGTAAAACCTCTTATTTCTCTGTCTTCATCCCCAGGCAGTCTCTTGAGCCCCTTTCTGCTACTATAGATTAATTTACAATTGCTAGAATTTTATATAAATGAAATTATACAGTATATGCTCTTTTCCATCTGGTTTCTTTCACTCAGTGTAATGATTTGAAGATTCATCCCTGTTGCTGCATGCGTCAAGAGTGTGCTCTTCGTTGCTGAGTAGAGTCCATTGTATGGATATACCACAATTTGTGTATCCATTCACCTGTTGATGGACATTTGGATTGTTTTCAGTTTGTGGCTATTAAAAGTTGAGCTTCTGTGAAGATTTATGTACAAGTCTTTGCATTTCTAGTAGGTTTTGACAGCTGGAGATGAAAATGTATTTCAGACAAAAGGTCACAGAGAAGCAAAGGCAAAAGGTGGACAGGAAACAGGTTTGTAGCAGTCTGGGTTAGACGGAATGAAGGATATTCACTTGGAGAGCAAGGTGAGAAGAGAACAGTTTGGGAGTGGATCTCAAAGGGCTTTGGAGCGTATGCCTTGGGCTTTATTTCATTCTATACACAGTGGAGGGCCATATAATTTTTTGTTTTTTTATTGAGATATGGTTGTTTTACAGTGTTGTGTTAATTTCTGCTGTACAAAAAGTGATTTAGTTATACATATACTATACATTTTTTTTTTTTACCATTATGGTTTATTTTTTTTTAAGGCAGGAAAGACACAGTTGGAATTCCAACTCTTGAGATTAACAGCCCTTCAATCCATATTTTGCTGAATGTGTGTGTGTGCTAAGTTGCTTCAGTCATGTCCGACTTTGTGCAACCCTATGGACTGTAGCCCACCAACGTCTTCTGTCCCTGGGATTCTCTCTACAAGAATTCTGGAGTGGGTTGCCATTTCCTTCTTCAGAGGATTTTCCAGAACCAGGGATCAAACCCGTGTCTCTTAAGTCTCATGAATTGGCAGGTGGGTTCTTTACGCACCATCCAGGAAGCCCATATTTTGCGGAATAGTTAAGCTAAATGGTCAGTTTGCTTTTCATGTTAGCATGGGGAGACATTTTCTTATGCTGAAGTTCAGAACCAGCAGTAGCAGAGTCTCAAGGTCATGGAGGAAAGGAAGGTCCTCATCTCTATGTTCCCTACTCGTATAAGAAAATAATTCTATTGAACTCTTCCTTGTCCAGTTATCCCGTAAGTAGTGGGATGTATATACTCTGGAAGGGCTTGTAAAATGTAAAAATGGATTTCTGGTAAATAAATTCAAATTTATCATTAATTTCTACTAAAAAATTGGAGCTGTATGACTGTAGAAAAATGCCACCTTAGAAAAATCATCCTTATAATGTGAATTCATCATGGTCCCAACAGGAAAAAGGCAACACACTAGAACTGGTAAGTCAAAGGGACATAAACAAAAAGAAAAAGCTCTTTACAAAGATATGGGGCTGTAGGGTGGCCACAGGAGACAGTGACATAATCAGAAAGGACAAGTGGAGAGAGCGTTACCGGAGCCTGAAAGGAAAGCTGTGTAGAGTCAGCCTCCCTTCGTGGAGGGACACACTTAGCCCGAGATGACCAGAAAAACAAATACTGTGTTCACATCCTTGTCTTTGCCCATGGCTAACCCCAGCTAGAAGCCCGAGATCATGGGACGCCTTTGATATGGCCAGGCAAGTACAGAGTAGGATGGAGAAGGGTGAGAATACTTTTGGGAGGCGTGTAAAATTAACTTGTTACATTTGCACCCACCCCTTGTCCCCCGTCCTGATCCACTCCCCATCCTTCACTCTGCTTTGGGCCTCAGGACCACCCTTGCCCTCTGGCCTCAGGATGCACCACCTGGAAGAGTGGCGGGGTGTCTACTTCCCTGCCTTCTTCCTTGCTGCCTTGCTGCAGATGGCTGTGTCCCTGTACCAAAGGCCGCAGCTCCTATTAGGGAGCAGCTCTTCATATAGTCACTTTCCTGGAGGCAGCAGTCTTATACTTCTTCTCCTTTTGGGTTCAGGAATGGTAATGGGCTCCCAGTGTTGCTGGCCCTGGGGTACCACGCCATCTCTGGTTTGTTTCTTCTTATTCTGACTGCTCCTTTATAAATAGTCTCTTATTATTGTCTCTCCTCTTTTACTTGGCGCGAGTTGCCATCCGTATCCTGCCAGGACTCTGGTTGATACAGAAGTCAACTACTTTCCACTTGGCTGACCTACTAAAATTCCACTTGGCTGACCTACTCTATCAGGTTGATTCTGTGAACCTGGATGAAGTAACAGGCACTTAGAACAGCTGGCCCATTCCGTCATCTCTCCTGGCTGCTGGAGGCCTCAAATCTTCCTGCAGATTGTTCTAGAGCCCCAGGAACCCTTTGCCATTTCAGCCTCCTGCACCTGACTGCTCCATCTTACCTGATCACTGTTGGGAGCCCTTCACTTTGATCACTGTTGGAAGCCCTTCACTTTTGGCTGGCTTCTTCCACGTCCACACTGGTGCTTCCTTGGACAGAAATGGAGACCCTCAATTTCCCTTTGTTTCATGCCTGTTGCCTCCTGCAGCCCACTCCAGCTTGTGCTGAACAGAACAAAGACCTTTCCTTACAAGACAGGGGAAGGTGGCCATATTCTAAAATAAGACTTCTTATGACAGTTTCCCCAGTGAGCGTACCAGCTGATAGGAATGTAAGCTGCATTGGTCATGAAGACTAAAGACCAGAGAAGAGGAGTAGGTCGGGGGAACTCCCTGGTGGCCCAGTGGTTAGGACCTGACTTTCTTACTGCCAGTGCCCTGGGTACAATTCCTGGTTGAGGAACTAAAATCTCATAAGCTTCAAGGCACAGTCCAAAAAAAAAAAAAAGGAACGGTGGGCCAGTGGTTGCATACCTGTTCTAATCTGGCTTTTGCCAGGTGGCTCCATCTCTAATTCCTATCCTACTTTTCTTAATTGTGCTGAAACATTCTTTGATGCAGAATTTTTATTTTCTTCGAAGTCTATCTGCTTCTCATTGATCTGTCTTTGTTCAGGAGCCCCTGTCTGTGGAGCATTTATTTCCACCCTAATGATATAGAGGAGCTTGGGAGGCTATTGTCCATGGGGTCACAAAGAGTTGGACACGACAGCACAACAGAGCGTGCACACACACAATGGTGCTAGTATTAGGCTGGTATCCACATGTATAGTTAGATGTTAATGGCTTACTAATGCATTGGTAAATCCACTAACCAAGTAAGTCATTTAAATTAGAGACCGTTCAGCACATGCTGCTGCTGGGGCTGCTAAGTCGCAGCAGTCATGTCTGACTCTGTACGACCCCATAGACGGCAGCCCAACAGGCTCCTCTGTCCCTGGGATTCTCCAGGCAAGAGCACTGGAGTGGGTTGCCATTTCCTTCTCCAATGCATGAAAGTGAAAAGAGAAAGTGAAGTCGCTCAGTCGTGTCCGACTCTTAGCGACCCCATGGACTGTAGCCTTCCAGTCTCCTCCGTCCATGGGATTCTCCAGGCAAGTGGAGATTTATTAGTTTTGGTAAGGTTACCTCTGAGGAATGTTGGTCTACTGCTGTGGTTTATTTAGAACCCTGGCCTTGTTGGACCTGCAATTTAGCATGTTATCAGGCAACTTGTATTGTTAGGAAGATTGGCTTTGTAGTAAGAGAACATGGTCCTCAAAGCTTGACTCTGCTATTTGTTTCTTGTGTGATTTTGGGCAAGTGAAGCAGCCACTCTCTGCCCTGGTCCCAGTGCTGGTCAAAGGGGAATGACTGAAGTATGCACCTTCTCGGTAGATGCTTCCCACATGGCATCTGATTATGTGCACAACCCTAATACTCTATGCCCTTGTTAGGCCCCGAACGGCCTAATCACGGGAAACGTCGCTTCTCAGATCACCAAGACTCGAATTCGATGCAATCAGCAAGAGGATTTATTAAACCGGCGCGCCGGGGTTCGATCTTCCTCGAAAAGAACGAACCCTGATGCTAGTTACAAAGCAGTTTTTATACACCAAAAGCTATAAGCAGGTATAGGCGGGGTGAAGACGATCTCAGCAAACTGATTGGTGGGCATAACTTGACCTTTACAGAGATAGGTCTGAAAGCTATCAGGCTGTAACGGCTAACCGACCACCTCATACCTTGCGGCGGTTTAGCCAATTTTCTAGAAAGGATTAACAGAAAAACAATTACCCAGGGGGTCCCTTCTAAGGCCAGGAAACTAGACTATAGATTATCAGATAGAGGGCAGGTTCCTTTTCCATGAGTCATGACTAGCCCTTGAGAAACAGAACATAGGGTAGTTTTAAAATTTAACTTTTTCTCTTCACCCTCTCCTTGAGTAACAGTACACTTTGCATCTCTATCAGATTGCACGAACCTTGTCTTAAACCCTTTGAGCTGTTACAACAGAATACCATCGATTGGGTGGTTTATTAAAAAAAAAAGAAAATTATTTCTCACTGTTCAAGAGCCTGAGAAGCTCAAAACCAAGTTTTATCAGAAGACTCAGTGCCTGGTGAGAGCCCACTTTCTGCTTCACAGATGGCCATCTTCTTGCTATGTCCTTACAAGGCAGAAAAGGAGATGGAGTTCTCTGGAGTCTCTTATAAGGACACTAATCCCAATCATGAGGGCTCCACCTTCATGACCTAATCACCTCTCCAAGACTCCACCCCCTAAGACCATCAGGCTGCGGGGTAGGTTTCAACATATGAATTTTGGAGGGACACAAACATTCGGTCCAGAACATACCTCTAGGGCAACTCTGTTTTTCATGGTGCTTAACATAGGGACTTTGGATTAGTGATTATTGAAAAATGTAGAGTAATTGCTCTTGTTATTTAGTCATTAAGTCATGTCTGATTCTTTGCAACCCCATGTACTGTAGCCTGCCAGGCTCCTCTGTCCAAGGGATTTCCCAGGCAAGAATACAGGAGTGGGTTGCCATTCCCTTCTCCAGGGGATCTTTCTGAACCAAGGATTGAACCAAAGTCTCTTGCATCGACAGGCAGATTCTTTACCATTGTGTCACCAGGGAAGCCAAAAATAGTTGCTAACATTTACCAAATGTTTACTCCCTCTTAGGCAGCACTGTCCTGACTCTCGATGCGGGCGAAAGCTCTGTGAAGGAAGAGGTACTAGGATTCCAGTTTTATAGTGGAGAGAATGGAGGTACAGAGAGCATTAAGTAAATTGACTAAGGTTATAGAGATTAAAAAAAAAAAATCAGAGTCACGATTTGAACCCAGGAATCTGGTTCTAAAGCCCAGATGCTCTAACTACTGACTCCCAGAGAGGTCTTTAATGGAGTTGTATATCCAGACAACACAGTCAAGACACAGGGATGGGGATTCTCCAGGAAAGAATACAAGATCTCACATTCTGGACAGGGCAGGAGGGCTCAACTTTCTGATGTCACTAAGGCATTTCATTTATTTGGCTCCAGGGCTGCTTTAAAAGCCCACATCTGCATTTGAAGACGTTGCTACAGACTCCTTAGAGTACATCTGCTTGTTCTTTCCCTTGCAGTCTGCAGATCTTTCCAGGCTCTTTTACATAGTATCCCTTATGCTTTTGCAAAACTTCAGAGCTTCAATTACACAGTGAAACAGTGTGAGTCAAACTAGCTGAATTATGTACCTGTGATCTTCTAAGTTTTTGTCAGCTTCTAGTCCAGTCCCAGAAGCTGGTCAACTCAAGAGGCAGTGGTCCAAAACTATGAGCTGGAGCCTAGATATTGTATTTGGCCTTCTCTGTGGCCAAGGGCTGTGCACAAGGAATTCAACTTCTGTGAATTTCATCAGCTATTGGTATTGGGTTGGCCAAAAAGTCTGTTCAGGTTTTTCTATACAATGTCATGGAAAAATCCAAATGAACTTTTTGGCCAACACAATATAATGGAAAGACCTTTCCCAGCTTGACACTTTCTGATTTTATGTCATTTCTGCCCTACCTGTCAGACTTTGTTCTCCAAACATTTATTTGTGGACTATGTCTTAATCCCACCTAAGTGTAAGAGAGAGATGATTTTTTTTACCTTGAAGAACTCCTGGTCTGGTGGACCTAGAGAATTAACATGCCAGTCAGGGGATCATCAGGCGCCAGAACAGGCTGTGTGCTGTGCTTAATCGCTCAGTCGTATCTGACTCTTTGGGACCCCATGGACTGTAGCCTGCCAGGCTCCTGTGTCCATGGGGATTCCCCAGGAAAGAATACTGGAGTGGGTTGCCAAGCCCTCCTCCAGGGGATCTTCCCAACCCACGGATCAAACCCAGGTCTCCCGCACGGAAGGCAGATTCTTTACCATCTGAGCCACCAGGGAAGTTCAGGTGAATACGCTGAGAGTAAGCTGAGGAGCCAGTTAAGAATTCAGATTCCTGGGCTCCACCTCCAACGGACTGAATTAGAGTCTCTGGTTCTTATGCAGAATCAGGTGGAGAACTCTTGCTGGGCTGCATCTGGACGATGGTGGTGAGGGACCACAGATGGGATGCCCAGCAAGAGGTTCCATGGAGGATGGCATTCATCCCTGGACCACCTTCATGTTCTTGGCCATAACTGTGTAAGTCTGCTGTATTATTTACTTCATTATTTTCTTTAAATTTATTCACTTGGAGAGCTGAAATGTATTTATTGAAAAATGAAAAGCTTGTGCCAGAAATGGAGATGTAAGTAAATATTGCCACAATAGAAGGCAACTATAGAGGGAACATGACGGAGGAAAGAAAAAAGGTTATGCAATGCCACCTAGGTACAGCTAAGGGCTCCAGCCCAAAATTTCTCAGCTAAAGTGGGAAATTTGCAAGTGTCAGAGAGATGGGAGTCTGGGCTCAGAAAGAGGAAGCCTGGTCACCGAAACAGAGGTCAGCTTGATGTTCAATTTGATATCACTGATGCTAAACACTTCAAGGTTGAACAAGAAAAGAGACTTTCAAATTGATTTTCTTGACCTTTCTTCAGAAAACATCTTACATAAAAATCAGTGTGTAAGACAGATTTAAAAGCAACAACAACAAAAAAATAAAAAGCAAAGCAACTGCTCTGAAAAAAGTCAGGGTAGGGGTCCATTCCCTGCTGTTCAGACCCCAAAGCATTCAGTCTGCACTTTGAGAAGTAGTGGCCTTGGGGAACCACCGGGTTCTAGAGGCTGGTGGAGTGAGTGAAGGGTGAGGACCCGGGCACAGTGACAGGATCCCGAAATCTTTGTGGCAGTAGGGACTGAAGGAGGAGCATGGGGGTAGGTAATGGAGAATCGAAAGGTTGGCCATACTTGCGGTGGGGGGAAGGTTATGAGAGTTCTGAGCTAGGAGTGAGTTTATATTTTACTAGTTTCTTTGAGTCTAAGGAGGCAAAAGGACAGTGGTTTCTTCGTCTGGAGCGCATATCAGGGTTTATCCTTTGGTCAGGAGGGACAAGGAAATCTCGGCATGGTGATTAAGAAAGGTACATTTGTATTTCAGGGTATTTGCAAAGGCAAAGCTTCCTGGAATTTGGGGTTACCTGTGGCCTGGCTCCTGTCCCTGTCACTCTGATGAATCCTGGACTTATCTGACGCTGGAAAGTAACATCACATGGTCATTCTCAACACTTCTTGAGAATATTTTATGACAACTAACTCGAAGCCTTTTTGACTCTGGAGAAAAGTCTACGGTGAATCAGTGTGCTCATTTTGGGAGGAAAACCAGAGATGGCTAAGTTGTAATTCTTATCATGTGAAGGTTAGTCAAGATAGTAGCCAACTCTCATGAATATGCTGGCATCCCACCTAGATACCACGCTCCTTTTTAAGATTTTTTTTTTTTTTTAATGTGGGCCATTTTTAAAGCCTATATTGAATTTGTTACAGTATTGTTTCTGTTTTTTTTTTTTTTTTGCCTTGAGGCATGTGGGATCCACCTCAAGGCATGCGGGATTTCAGCTTCCCGACCAGAAGTTGAACCCACTGAAAGGTGAAGTCTTAACCACTGGCCCTCTAGAGAAGTCCCTAGAGCCCCTTTTGGGGGCTGAAGTTCCCAACCCTGGTCACCAGCAGCACTGGCTTTGAAGGGTTCAAGATTGTGCCTCTTGTTGCCATTGCCTCTGGCAGCAGGTGTCCAAGGTTCCAATCCCCTCAGGGAGTGACCTGCCCCATGCCTCGCCAATATAGGCGAGGTGCCAATACGCAAAGCCTGGGCCCCTTGTCTTCACATTGGGACAACTCTGAAGGGCCGTCTTAGCTCCAGAGCTCTGTGTAGGACTGATTTGGGTTTTAGTTGCAGTCTCATCCTGGGTCAGCTGCCATCCTCCTGTGTTCTTGGTGACATCATGATATGAAACCAGACGATGGAATTAAATAATATTAAGTTTCCAGGAAAGTGGAATTCTCCAGAGGAATAAGGATGTCTCCATGAAATGAAACTGCTCAGAGCCACAGGAGCTTCTCCTAAGCCTCCTATATAGGGTGGCTCTTTCTTGGGGACAAATAATAACGTCTGAGTCAATAAGGTAATACCTGAATGTGTATGTCTACATGTACATTAAATATACTTAATGTGTATATTTGGCAATGGCACCCCACCCCAGTACTCTTGCCTGGAAAATCCAATGGACGGAGTAGCCTGGTGGGCTGCAGTCCATGGGGTCGCTAACAGTCGGACAGACTGAGCGACTTCACTTTCACTTTTCTCTTTCATGCATTGGAGAAGGAAATGGCAACCCACTCCAGTATTCTTGCCTGGAGAATCCCAGGGATGGGAGAGCCTGGTGGGCTGCTGTCTATGGGGTCACACAGAGTCGGACACGACTGAAGTGACTTAGCAGCAGCAGCATACACATACATGTGTATTATGTGTTATATATATATATATATTATGAAGTGAAGTCGCTCAGTCGTGTCCGACTCTGCGACCCCGTGGACTGTAGCCTACCAGGCTTCTCCGTCCATGGGATTTTCCAGGCAAGAATACTGGAGTGGGTTACCATTTCCTTCTCCAGGGGAACTTCCCGACCCAGGGATCGAACCCAGGTCTCCCACATTGGAGGCAGATGCTTTAACCTCTGAGCCACCATATATATTATATATATATAAAATGTATAACCTCTTTCTCCCAGGTGGCCTAGTGGTAAAGAACCCGCCTGCCAGTGCAGGAGATGCAAGAGATGCGGGTTTGATCCCTGGGTAGGGAAGATCCCCTGGAGGAGGAAATGGCAACCTGCTCCAGTATTCTTGTCTGGGAAATCCCATGGACAGAGGGGCCTGGTGGTCCACGGTCCACGGGGCTGGAAAGAGTCAGATGCTACTGAGCACACAGCACACATACACGCAACCTCTCTCCTAAGCCTCCTGTATAGGGTGGGCTCTTCCTCAGGGACAAATAATAAAGTCTGAGTTAATACAGGTAACACTTGAATGTATGTACATATATTATATATAAAATGTATATATTTTATATAGCATGTACACATTATATAATGTGTACATACTATATATACTATATATTTTATATAGCATGTGTATATTATGTAATGTATATGCACATTCTGTATAATGTATATATTATACATATATACACAGTTCAGATATAAAAGTAGCATTTTCATGAGTAGGTGCTCATCTGTGTGTACATCTGTTCCAAACCCAGTTTATGTTCATCCCTGATTTGCTCAGCCTCACCTACCCTTCAGTTCTTGGCTGTCTGATCAGCGAAGAACCCCAGCCGCTTCCTCTGTCGCCTCGTCTCCTAACACTGCCATCTGTCCAGCTCCCCAGAGTGAAGGCCGGACTTTGGCAAAGCCTCACTGCATCTGCCGTGGTTGCAGCCACCACAGCTCTGGTGCCCAAGGGTGACCAGATGCACCAAGAGGCTTTGGTTTCAGGGGAAGCCCCAGGTCCCTGCAAGAGACTTGGTTTCCCCAGAGGAGCTGGCTAACATAACTTGCAGGTTTAGGGAGGTTGTAATGCCCCATTGGATGAAGTCTGACCACAGGGAGAGACAGGAAGGAACCAACAGATAAACGACGCCCTTTTTCTCCCCCTCCTAGGCTGTTTCAGGTGCCCTGACTCCATACGGTCTTTCTGGAGGCTTCCGGTGTGAATGCGCGGCTGGCTGTGCTGTCTGAGGAAGCTGAGGCCAGCTTGGTAATTACCACCTTGCATTGTCTCCATCCTTCCCCGCATCTTTTCCCTCCCCTGCCTAACCCTGGTGGTCCTGGGATTGCATTGCTGGCAACGTGTTGGCACCTAAGATTTGCTTCAGAGGGCTTTCTCTCGGGGACCCACCAAGGTAACGCAGTATCCAAGAGCTTTCCTATGCATTGAAATGAATATTTTGTATTTCAGTACTGTGTTTAGCATCCAAAGATATGAAATGAAATGCCAGCATGTACCTAACAACTGAGCTGAACATAGGTGTCACAACTGTATGTGAGTGTTAACATTCAAACAACAGTGGGAAACGGCTAAATTGGTGTCCGTAGCTGTGGGCTCCATCCTTGTTAAAGCTGGTGTATTAGTTATCATCTATCGCTGCGTTAGAAGTCACCCCAAAACGTTGTTGGTGTTCAGTTGCTAAGCTGTGTCTGACACTTTGTGACCCCATGGACGGCAGCACACCAGACTCATCTGTTCTCAACTGTCTAGTGGAGTTTGCTCAAGTTCACGTCTATTGAGTCGGTGATGCTATCCAACCATCTCATCCTCTGCCACCCCCTTCTCCTCTTGCCCTCAGCCTTTCCCAGCATTAGGGGCTTTTCTAATGAGCCAGCTCCTCTCATCAGGTGGTCAAAGGATTGGAGCTTGTTTCAGCAACAGTCCTTCTAATGAGTATTCTGGGTTGATTTCCTTTAGGACTGACTAGCTTGATCTCTTTGTGGTTCAAGGAACTCTCAAGAGTCTTCTCCAGCACCACAGTTTGAAAGCATCAGTTCTTCGGCACTCAGCCTTCTTTATGGTCCAACTCTCACATCCATACATGACTACGGGAAAAACCATAGCTTTGACTAGATGGACCTTGGTCAGCAAAGTGATGTCTCTGCTTTCTAATACATGTACAGCAGCTGAGAACAGCGAATGTTTATTATCTGACAGTTCTAAGTGGGTCAGGAATCTGGGAGCAGCTTAAACAGCAGTTCTGGCTCAAGCTCCCTGACGATGCAGTCAGGTTGTCAGCTGGGGCTCCAGGTTCAACTGGCAGAGACTCTGCCTTCATGCTCACTCACGCGGCTGTTGGCTGGCCTCAGGTCCTCTCCACGTGTGCCTTTTCATGGGGCTGCCTCGAGCGAGGCAGCTGCCTTCTTCTTAAGAGAGCAGGGACAGCCTCCAAAGGAAGCCATAGTCTTTTTATAGCTAAATCTTGGAAGTGGTGTACCATCATTTCTGCCATATTCTATTCATTTGAAGTGAGTCAATATATACAGCCCACATTCAAAGGGAGGGGATTACACAAACGTGTGAATACTGAGGGTGGGGATGCTTAGGGGTTATTTTAGAGGCTACCTACCAACCACATGGGTATACTATTCCAATGGTAACTTACATCAACTGTCTCTGCTGAGTCTCAGAGAAATCCCCTTCTGTCTTATTCCAGGAGCCTCTTGGATTTATTCTGGAAAATTTTCTGATTGAGCTGAATAATTTCTGCTGTTTTTGTCTCCAGTTGTGTGGGAGCTGAAAAATCTGTGTTGGTGTTGGTATTTTGGTCAAGCCTGGGAGAAGTATGGCGCTCATGTAGGAGTGAAGATGGACAGATCCCTGGAATGCCACAGGGACAAGTCACCCTCAAGCGTCCTGAGAGTAGAGCCACAGGCCTGAGCCGTGAGGACTGGATTCTCCAGGGTGCATGACCAATCTCACCTCTGTATTTGGGAAGCAGAGAATGTCATGCAGCATCTCTCACCCACACCAGCTGCCTCAGTATTGCTGCAGGTACCATGAGGGATGATGGACAGTTGAATGAAGACAGTCTCTGCCCTCAGGGCATTTATTTATATCAGCTTAGAGCTCAGAGTGGGAGTTCAAGGCTACACGCATAAATTTGGGAAGCATCAAGCAATAGAAACACCTTTCGGCAGTGGTCTTTAACTTTTTTGGCACCGGGGACCACTTTCGTGGAAGACAGTTTTTCCACAGATATGGCAGTGGGGTGGTTTGGAGATGGTTCAAGTGCATTACATTTATAGTACACATTTCTTTTATTATTACATCAGGTCCACTTCAATTCATCAGGCATTATATCCTGGAGGCTGGGGATCCCTGCTTTAGGGGAGTGAGTATAGATAGTCAGAGCCTCCTGGGCACTCTGATATTTAGTGGTTAGGAAGAGGTGGGGCTGCAAGCACAGAAGACAAAGAGGCCCCATTTTATTTGTCCCTAAGCAACGTTTGACCCAGCAGACCAGTGGCTGACCTGATTAATCCCTGGATATGAAACTGCCTCTAGGTCCTCACAACGGCTCCAGGCTCCCAGACCTCCAGCTGAGGATAAATTCAGAATAAGGGAGTTCTTGGGCTTCCCTGGGGTTCAGATGGTAAGGAATCTGCCTGCAGTGTGGGAGACCTGGGTTTGATCCCTGGGTTGGGAAGATCCCCTGGAGGAGGGCATGGCAGCCCTGGTCCTCACAACGGCTCCAGGCTCCCAGACCTCCAGCTGAGGATAAATTCAGAATAAGGGAGTTCTTGGGCTTCCCTGGGGTTCAGATGGTAAGGAATCTGCCTGCAGTGTGGGAGACCTGGGTTTGATCCCTGGGTTGGGAAGATCCCCTGGAGGAGGGCATGGCAGCCCACTCCAGTATTCTTGCCTGGAGTATCCCATGGACAGAGGAGCCTGGCAGGCTATAGTCCATGGGATTGCAAAGAGTCAGACATGACTGAGTGACTAAGCACAGCACAAGGGAGTTCTCAGCCGCAGGTTTTGTTTCTTTTTTTTACATAGGCTTCTTTTTTCGGAGTAGTCTTAGGTTCAAAGCAAACGGAGCAGAAGTTTCCGAGGTTTCCCACAGACTCCCTGCCTCCACCCCCAGGCATGCCTCCCCATTATCAACACCCCACTCCAGAGTGGCACACCTGTTATAACTGATGAAAGTACACGGACACATCATTAAGCCTCAAAGTCTGGTGAGTTACATTAAGGTTCGCTAGGGCTTTTTCTCGGGGAAGGCAATGGCACCCCACCCCAGTACTCTTGCCTGGAAAATCCCATGGACGGAGGAGCCTGGTGGGCTGCAGTCCATGGGGTCGCTAACAGTTGGACAGACTGAGCGACTTCACTTTCACTTTTCTCTTTCAGGCATTGGAGAAGGAAATGGCAACCCACTCCAGTGTTCTTGCCTGGAGAATCCCAGGGATGGGGGAGCCTGGTGGGCTGCCGTCTATGGGGTCACACAGAGTCGGACACGACTGAAGTGACTTAGCAGCAGCAGCAGCAGCAGGGCTTTTTCTTGGCGTTGTACATTCTGTGGCTTTGGGAAAATGTCTAGGGACAGGTGGCCACCGTACGGTGTCGTTCAGAGTACTTTCAGTGCCCTAAAAATCTTTGTTCAGCAGTGTTTTTAAAACCTCTTTTTAAGAGCAAAGTGGAAGGGGTTGGGGAAGTAAAGGAGCACCATGCTGCTTGTGGCTTCTAGAATAATCCCAGATGTGGTCCTCTGTCTCATTCACAATTGGACCAACGTCTACTGGAGCTGAGTTTCCCGACCCTGGACACTGGAACCAGCAGCTGCGGCTTTAATCCTGCTCACACTTGCCCTCATTTTTCTGTTCCATCGATAGTACATGGGAATATTTGTTGGCTTCTGAGTCAAGCTATCCATTTTAATTTTCTGCCTAATATCATGTTATCTATTAACACTATATAGATGGAGCAGAAAGGTCCACCAGATTTTGAACTTATTGCATCATTTTGACTCCAGGTCTTTTTTGGAGTCAGATTTGCTTCCTTTTGGGTATGAATGATCCCCAAATCTCAGATCCCAAGATTTGAGCCTGATAACAGGCACAAGAAGGCTAAATTTTATTTAGATTATACCTGAGGCAGGTGATCCCGATGGGTGAGAGAATATTGATTCTTGATTGTGGAATAAGAAAAATAATATCTTATTTTGCACAGAGTGTCAATGAAATGATAATGTGGCAGTGTTTACAAATGGTCAAATGCCTTGTGAATTATAACTGTTACTAAAGAAGGGCCATCAAACAGGGAGGGAGCCCTTTCCATAGATTTGGTTCCTGGAAACCTAGTATACCCACTCTACTTTCTTCAAGCAAAGTGCAGTCAGGAGAACTGTGGGTTTAAAAAAAAATGCATGTTCGTTTCTCATTCATCCTTCCTCTAGGCTCCAGTGCTGTAACCAGATATGGACCTGAGGCCATGCCGGAATGAAGGGAAAACATGTGGCCAATTTAATCAATTCAATAAAGGCATCCTTTCAAGCTGGTCCAGAAATTTGGAGCCCAGAGCTCTAGGAAAATGACTGGCAAAATCTTCTGATTCAGCTGATAAGATGTTTTGGGGTTGTGTAGATACTACTTAAGAGATCAAAGGTCAAGTAGTAAATGGAGAATCTAATTGGGATTAAAACTTGGAGTCCTTAGGCGGTGCCACAGTAGGGTGGAAGCTGGGGAGAGATAGATGAGTCCTGGAAGGGACTCATCAAGTTCATTCTTCTGGGCATTAGTCAGGGAACTCCTTTCTGTGGGTCCCTGTCCGCTGGCTCTTCCCAGATTCATTTTAAATGTCACTGGTGATGAATCACTTCCTGGGGACGCCCTTTCCTTAATGCACCATCCTCCAGGAACTGTTCTTTCCTGCTTTTCTGCGTGGAAGTCTCATTTGGGTCAAGGTCACACTGGGGATCTCAGCCTATTGAGACCAATCTCTTCTCTTTCCCAGAATCATTTTATGAGTAAGACCAAAGACAGGCTCAGAGGCCCTGCACAGCAGGAAGGAAGCTCAGGAAATAGAAGCCAGGATGGTTAGGGGGAAACTAAGAAAGGTGGAGAGGGGAATGAAGAGACTTTTCCATAGCACATTATGTCTATAATGACTATTACAATCATCGTAGTCATTTGCATCTCTCATGGCAATTTTTTTCTTGCCACTTTGTAATGGTGAGAGAATGGACGCAAACTTCCTAGCACTGGGCTTGACACAAGCTGGTGCTCAAGGAGAGTTTTCTTCTCTGTGTGTGTGTCTTCTTTCAGGCTTCTCTGTATCACTCACAGTGCCTTGAAGGAAGCTGATGCTGCCTTCAGTCTCTTGACTGAATAGAGACGCTTCATTCAGTTTGACTTAACGAGCAAGCAAGCTGTTCAAAAATGTTTCTCAGTTAAGAGCACTCTTTGTCAAGGAAGGGAAACCATGGCCACTCACATCACTGCATGGAAGGGCAGCAGGCAGGGGCCTGGATGTCTGCAAAGACAAGGACAGCCCTTTTCCCCTCGCAGGTGAGGGGAAAGCCACATGTATTTAGTCTTTCTGAATTTCTCAGTGGGTGTTGATAGTTGCTCCCTGCGTTACATATTCATCCACTTACTTCTACCCCTAACTGGCTGCCCTAAAAATTTTCACTTAGAACTCAGGACTTTCACTTGGGACTTCCCTGGTGGCTCAGACGGGAAAATGTCTGCCTACAATGTGGGAGACTCAGGTTCAATCCCTAGGTTGGGAAGATTTCCTGGAGAAGGAAATGGCAACCCACTCCAGTATTCTTGCCTGGAAAATCCCATGGATGGAGGAGCCTAGTAGGCTACAGTCCATGGGGTTGCAAAGAGTCAGACAAGACTGAGCAACTTCACTTTCACTTTCAAAAAATTTCACTCAGAGACCTCATAATACCTAGTGGCTAAGCAAGATCCTGACCCCTCCTATTTTTCAGAGAGCTGCCTTTTCAGACCTGCTTCCCGCTGTTACCGGAAATGCTGAAATGACCCACATTGGCCAGATACTATAGTAACCATCTGCATTAGTTATTTTACAACAGGAGGTCCTTGTAAGGAACATGAAGCTAACAAGCCACCACCAACCAGAAGAATTGGGGAAGGGTCAAAAGGAGATACCACATGTCCTACCAACCTCCCAGAATCCTCCTTGCTGGAATCCATCCTGGCTGAGCAATGCCTGTGTCACCAGGAAGGACCCTGAGTCAGAATGATTGGCCAGAGACAGCCTGGAAACTAATCCCATCACCATAAAAAGCTGAAACTGCAAGCCACATGGCAGAGCAGCCCTGCTGGATTCACTTATCCTCCTGCTCTCCGCTTGGACAGTCCTTCCCAACAAAGGCTCTTCCTTTGTCAGTACATGCGTCTCCTTGGACAATTAATTTCTTAGTGTTAGATAAGAGCCCACTCTGGGGCCCTGGAAGAGGTCCCCCTTCCTGCAACACTGCCAGTGCAGGACCTGAGATGTAAAAAACCCTGAAGCTCATGCAGCTGAGAAGAGAGACGTAATCCACAGAGAAGCACAGCTGCAATCAGAACCCAGGGCTCTGGACACTCCACCCGGTGCTCTTACTGTTTTATGTAACCTAGTGCCCCTCTTAAAAATACGCAACCCCTGAAAGGTTCCATTTCTCTGTGTTCTTAGATGATCATTTCTTAAAAAGGGAATGAATCAAATTAAATTTCTAATGAACTGAGCATAAATGACATCCCCCAGAGATATGGCCACTTTTCAAGGTCCTCTCTATGGGGTATCTCAGGTGCTACACCAAGTTGGACTGTGGCAGGAAGGGGTGTCTTGTGAGTAGGAGGATTCTTCCTGAGGGGTGAGAAGCTGCAGGACACTTGGGAAGTTGGCTAAGCATCGGTGGAGGGTAGGATGGGCTCCAGATTTGAAAGCCTGGCTCATTTGTCAATGGGCTACCATATAAATGAAAGTGAAAGTTGCTCAGTCATGTCCGACTCTTTGCGACCCCATGAACTATATAGTCCATGGAATTCTCCAGGCCAGAATACTGGGCTGGGTAGCCTTTCCCTTCTCCAGGGGATCTTCCCAACCCAGGGATCGAACCTGCATTGCAGGCGGATTCTTTACCAGCTAAGCCACAAGGAAAGCCCAAGAATACTGGAGTGGGTGGGTAGCCCACCCCTTCTCCAGCGGATCTTCCTGACCCAGGAATCGAACCAGGGTGTATCAAAGTTTTTGCCTCATCATAATTTAGGCTGACTAGCCCTCTTGGCTCAGCTGCACTAGTTTGATCTGTTTATTGAAAGTGCAAGTCCCCAAACTGACCTGGTTGAACCTTCTTTTGGATCATTCCTCAAGTCCCGTCTCTGGAAGGAGAAGTGCCCTGTACAGACCACATTAAGGTGGGACAGGAAGACTTTGAAACGAGACAGCCCTTGGTTCCCAATCTGGCTCTCCTGACCTACCAGCCAGATTAGCTTAGTAGGGATAATGACACCAGTCTTGAGGGGTTATTGTGGTGTGATTACACGTAATGTATGTATGTACTAGGTATTCCATTGGAGAAGGAAATGGCTACCCACTCCAATATTCTTGCCTGGGCAATCCCATGGACAGAGGAGGCTGGCAGGCTACAGTCCATGGGCTCGCAAAGAGTCAGGCATGACTGCGACTAAGCAGGCATGCACTAGGTATGCCATGCGTGATAGCTACTATGGTCATGAATATTGTTAATTATGTAATCTTGGGCAAGTTACTTAATCTCTTTGAGATTCTCCTCTGCAAATTAGGGATAATGTTAATTTTATTGTAGTCAAATTTATCAACCTTTTGAAAAAGAAATTGTTTTGTACTCTGAGGTCATGAAGATTCAAGCTTCCTATACTTTTTTTAAACGGGGGTTTTGTTTTTAAAGAATATCTTTTTTTTTTAAAGGTTTATTTGTTTATATTTTTATTTTTGTCTGCATTGGTCTTCAGTGCTGCCCAAGGGCTTTCTCTAGTTGCAGCAAGAGGGACCTACTTCTTTGGAGCACAGGCGCTAGGTGCGTGGGCTCAGGAGTTGTGGTGCATGGGCTTTATCGTCCTGAAGCACATGGGGCCTTCCCAGATCAGGGAGTGAAGCCATGTCCCCTGGATCGGAAGGCAGATTCTTAATCCCTAGACCACCAGTGTGTGCTTAGTCACTCAGCCATGGCCAGCTCTTTACAGCCCAAAGGACTGCAGCGCACCAGGCTCCTCTGTTCATGGAGATTCTCCAGGCAAGAATACTGGAATGGGTTGCCATGTCCTTCTCCAGGAGATCTTCCCAACCCAGGGGTCGAACCCGGGTCTCCTGCATTGCAGGTGGATTCTTTACTGTCTGAGCCACCAGGGAAGCCTAAGACTACTGGAGTGAGTAACTCAAGAATACTGGAGTGAGACCACCAGGGAAGCCCCTTTCTACTTTTATACTGATGCGTACCTTTCTTATCTTAAAAGTTCTTTATAGACATCAGCGTCACTTAGTAACCCAGAGTTTTGCTTGCATGCCTCCTATGATGACTGAGATATCTAGTGCCTGTCCTGGAATGGGCTATGTCTGTTTGTCCTGTAGTCTATGGGAACCATGCCATATAGCTTCATACTATCCCTATGAAATAGGTGTTAGAATTATTCCATTTTATAGATGAGGTGCTAAGTCACATCAGTCATGTCCGACTCTGTGCGACCCTGTAGACGGAAGCCCACCCCGCTCCTCTGTCCCTGGGATTCTCCAGGCAAGAACACTGGAGTCGGTTGCCATGAGGAAGTTGCCTTATATGTTTATGTTTTTTGCTTACAGCGGACATGTTAACTTCTGTCTTGCCTCCTTTGACTATAAAAGGGTGAGAAAGCTAAATACTCATTCTCCCAGACTCCTCTACCGCTAGAAGTGTCATCTGACAGTACTGATCAACCTAAATGAGAATCTCTAAATGCTTCAAGGGAAACCCTTGTTTTAATAAAACCCTTAATAAAGTGAACTGGAGTGACATCCCTTCTCCCTTCTGTCTTTCTGGAATGCAGATGTGATGCCTGGAGCAGGTGCACTTATCCTGAGACCGTTGGATGACAAAAAGCTAACAAGCTAAGGATGGCAGAATGGAAAGATGAACTCAGAATTGCTGGTGGCATCACTGAAGTCTAACCCAGTAGAAAAATAACCATCTACCTCCAGGTGTCAAACTCTAAAATAAAAAGCTCTATGGACATCTTGGAGGGAGTTGCAAGAATCCACCTTAAGCCAAGAGGGGATCACAGAACTTCTTGGCTTTGTCTCAGGGCAGACAGAAAGGGGGAGCTGAGCATATGAGGACATTTGCTTTCTTTGCCTTATTGGGAATTTGAATGCATTACTAAAACAAGCTCCACAGAGGGACCTGCTTTGAGCTGTCCACCAGGGTGGTGCTGATACTTCATGTTATGGAGCTGAGCTAGTGAGAAACCTGGGTGCTGTGCCTGCAACTGCCACAGCATGGCAGCAGCAAAAAGAGAGGACAAGGTGTGGGGTGTGTGTGTGTGTGTATGTACCGTTTCAGTAATTTATGCCTGACAGCTGGGAGAACTCACTGGCCATGACATTTCCAAATATTCTTTGCTAAGAAGGGAGAACAGGAATCTGGGTGGGGATGGAAGGCTAAGAATTCTTGTGGGATCCCAGGTCAACTGTGAGAGAGCTTAACTTATTTTCCAGTCCATTTGGTTCAATGTGGGACACCACAAGGGATCTAGGAAGACTGATCACGTGATTTGGTTCTGCTCTTTCAGGTAAGTGAGGAATAAAATTCTGAAGTTTCCCAAGGAACTGTCCCACCAAGGGTCTTCTGGGGCAGTTCTCTTGAGAGCACACCTGGATGTCAGATATGCCTTCAGGCTTCTTTTCAGGACTTCAAGAATTAGACCTTTTGCTCAACTTTTTTGCTCTCCTGTCTTGTCACATATTTTTTCCCCTTACCTCTGATCCCTCAGTAAATGGACAATCCTAAGCACTTTTTTTTTTTTTTAATTTTTTGGCTGATATTAACTACAGAGAAACTGACTTGGATAAAAACAAAACAAAAAACAAACATAGGTCAGTTGCTAAGTTACATGAAGTCTTAAAAGCTTTTGAGAAATAGCTGGTACTGATCTTGGTTGCAATCTAGATGGAACTTCTTTTGACTCCACTTAACCCCTTTCTGACCCTTTCACTGGCCCATCTCTTGGATTTCTTTTTCATCCCATGAATTCTTTTTTGATTCACTGGACTGGTGCTCTGTATCTCCCAACCTCCCGCTTATTCACCCTTCGCCTGTAGGAAGGGGGCATTCTACTTTATAGAAAGTGTGAGGTTCTGAGCTTGATCCTAGGTGACTTTTGGGAAGAGGAGTGTACTTGGTTCTTATCTGCTCATCCTGGGCTCTTTCTTGGGGTCCTATACCATGCTTATAAATGGATATATCTTTTTATTTGGGAGTTCATGACTTATGTTTGATAACTTAGAGAGTTTTAAAGAACTATATATTTAATTCTGTTTCATTTTTCCTATTATCAAATTACCAGACTTTGCCCACCTTTTATTTTTTGCCTATCTTTCAATTTGCTATTCAAGTTCCATCTTTTCTGTGAAGATATTCCAAGAAGTCTAATACAGAAGAACATCTCCTTTCTGCTCTTAGACTCAGGATACGCAAGACCACTTGATACAATTGCTTCTCTGTTACATTGCTCCCAACCCTCTGTAGCTAATTAGGAATTCACAGATACTCCTCAGGTAATTGTGTTAAGAGAATTTTGAAACATTCTCTGGATACCAGCGCTATAAATCTTGAGATGAGTAAAAGAAACATTTAATCATAATTTAGGTACACCCCCCCAGACTTTTTGTGTTCACTCATCCTTTCTTCTGTTGCCTCCAATATGCTGTCTACTAATCCATCTGCTCTTATTAGTCTTTCACCTACTTCACTTGATCCTTGAGTCTTAGATTTTCTTCTAGTCACCAAGTTATGTGTTATTATATCTACAGATCCACTTTCCTCAGGGACAGGACTCTCCTTTCCTTTCAAGGGTGGGCTCCCTAGGCTTTCTTTATAGAATTCATTTCTCTGGCACACAGACAAGCTGTCCCTCCATTGGACATCTGTGGGGATGATTTTCCAATCATGGTCTCTTTGGGAACTTCACCTTCATAGAACTCCAGATTGAACAAAAGCTTCATTAGTGAGTGATTATCTACTATACAAAGGATTCCTTTAAATAGAAAATTCCCAGAATGGATTTGAAATAGGTTTAATTTAACCCCAGTCCAAATGTATACCCCATTCAATAACACACTGATTGTTAAGGATGAGGTACACTTGTGCTTATTATATAGACTAATTGCTTGTTTGTCCTTCTAAGCCCCCTACTTCTTACCTAGTAGAGCACACTTCTTTCAAATTCTTCAAGATTCACTTCTGTGGGAAGGCTATTTTCTGACGAAAAGGAGTGCCTTGGGGAAGACCCAGCTTAGTCCCACTGTCACTATTACTCATAATGAAAGAGAGGAAGTCATCTATCAAAGACCGCCTTGTCAAGACCCACAGCCTCTCACATCTCTTTTCAGGCTCTCTGTGTCTGTCTGCTGTGTCTGTCTGTCTCTGTCTCTCTTTATGTATCTCTCAGCATAGCCAATCAGCAATTTTAAAGTTCACAATTGATTTTCATCTAGGTCTCTGGTTCCCCACTACCGAGATCGTGTTCACCTTACACATGGTGTTTGAAATAAAGAGAGAAAGACTACGGTCTCATTGCCTACGCCCGTTATCAGAACTAGATTAAAGGAAATTTTCCTCCCTTCTGCTGAAACTTTACCTGAAATTCCACAATGAGCAGCATTGCATATTCCAGTGTATCCAACCTGTGGTTCTCATGGTATGGCTGTATCTTTAGGATTCTGGCTAATCTGGTGAGAAATGCAGGTAATTTGAAGAAAAAATTCAGATTGTCTATACAAGTGTTGCCTGAGTGTTTCATTACCGACTGTATGTTTCGGATGAGGGTCTATCCATAGGTGTTTGTTAAAGAACTGTTTCGAAGAGGGGTGTAACGAATCATTACCAACGCCTCCTAACTGGTCTTTCTAAAGTTTTACCTCTCTTTTTCATGAAAATTTCTCCTTTTAGCTAGGCATCTCCGACTTTAATTTGTGTGTGAATCATCTGCGGAGTTTGTTAAAATGCAGATTCTGATTTAGTACATTCGGGATGGGAACGGAATTTTTTTAACTTCTAACAAGCTCCCATGTGATCTTGATGATGTCAACCTGTGGACCACGCTTTGAGAGGTAAGGCTCTATAAACTGCTGGATGAACCTTCTAAATGTGAACCTGATCCTGTCTCTTTCCTACTTGAAACCCATCCATAAACTCCATCACTTCCAAAGTTAAACCCCACATCCTTAGATGACATACAGGTCTTTATCTTCCGCTCCTTGCCTATCTTTCCAGCTTTATCTATCACTCTTGTTGGAGAAGGCAATGGCAACCCACTCCAGTCCTCTTGCCTGGGAAATCCCATGGATTCCCTGCGGAGCCTGGCAGGCTGCAGTCCATGGTATCGCCAAGATTCGGATACGACTGAGCCAGTTCATTTTCTTTCTTGTTGTTTCCAGAAGTGGTCATGCACCGCCTCACTTGGGCACAGCTTGTGGACCCCACTGATCCAGCAGACTTCCACCCGCCCTTTCAGATTCATCTCATACTTCCTTGTTCTAGGAATCCTCATCTGTCACCTCAAGGCTTCTTTGCTCCTCCATGCTCCCCAAGCACTGACTGTGAACTTCAGTTACATATTGTATGCCAGGACAGTTTTGTCTCCCATTCTTCCTCCCTGTTAGACTGTCGGTTCCTATAGGGCATCATTTTCTATTCTCTTTAACGCAGACTCTCTATACCCTAGCACAGTGCTCGGCACATTTAGTAAATACTTGAGTGAAGGTAGACATGAGTTTGTAATGTTCCTTTCATGGCACTTGCTCAGCCAAGGTCAACCTGTCTCTGGTTCTTGTCTGCCAAGCTCTAGGTCTCGGTCCTGTGTTCAACCCTCTATCTGGGGAGATGAATCTGATGCCTACAAGACATGCCTAATTCCATGGTCTGAACATTAGCAGCAGTTTAAGTCATTGCTGTTGCTTGGAAAATGCTAATTAATCAACATGATTTGTCTGGTGCTCAAGGGAAAAAGTCAAACGGTTTTAAAAGCAGCATTTACCTCAGGTAAGCGACTTTTGTTAACTAAGGCAGGAGGTCTCACCCCAGTCTGCCCACTGGAACCACTTGGGAATCTTTCAAAAAACACTGTTGCCTTGGCCCAGGCCCTAGGAATTCTGACTTAATTGGCCTGGAGGTAAGGTGTGGCATCAATAGTTTAAAGAACTACCACTAAATATCACTGTACCAAATTAGGCATCATAACTCTTCTCTTTTTTAAGAAAATATTTTATTGGAGTATAGTTGCTTTACAAAATTGTGTTAGCTTTTGCTACACAACAAAGTGAATCGGTCACACATACATAAATCCCTCTTTTTTGGATTTCCTTCCCATTTAGGTCACCACAGAACACTGCTACAACTCTTCTCTAAAAGAGCTGCCACTTATCTGATGGATTATCCGACCATTGTTCTTCCTCCTTGTCGTTGTTCAGTCACTAAGTTGCTTCCAACTCTTTGTGACTCCATGGACTGTAGTTAGACAGCATGCTAGACTCCATGGGGTTCTCCAGGCAAGAATGCTGGGGTGAGTTGCTGTTTCCTTCTCCAGGGGATCTTTCTGGACCAGGGATCAAACCTATGTCTCCTGCATTGGCAGGCAGATTCTTTACTACTGAGCCACCAGGGAAGCCCCTTGTTCCTCCTTAGAAACTCTTGATGTAAATTTCTTGACATAGTTAGCAAAGGTGATAAAGTTCTTATTTCAGCTTATTCAGTAGCTCTCACTTATAGTTATGCTCTATGAAGTCTGTCATCTTACTAAGAGGACTTTTGAATTAAAACTCATGCTCATCAACGCCAAATGACTTTGAATCAGAAAGAGGGGAAATTGGCGTTGGGGTGTTTTTTTTTTTATCAACTATGGAAGTGTTCTCTGTTTATCTCTAGAATGGACATGGGTAAAGGAGAAGTTCAGCTGAGGGCAGGGGTAAAGCTTTTAAGTTTTCCCTGGCTTAGTTTGGATGGAGTGATTTCTCTGAAGCATTGTGCAGTTAGAGCCCCAAGATATGATCTTGGAATCAGCTACAATTTTGAAAACCAGCTGCTCATGATATTCCTCCCTTGGCACAGAGAATGAGCAAGAAACCTTACCGAGTCAGAGGTGCTCTGATAGTGGGTGGGCTTCTCTGATGACTCAGATAGTAAAGAACCCACCTGCAACGCAGGAGACCTGGATTCGATCCCTGAGTTGGGAAGATCCTTCTTCCTTCAGAGGGGATGGGGTTCTTGTTTCTGTCCTTTTTTTGTTTTGTTTTTGGCCACACCACACAGCATGAGGGATCTTAGTTTCCTGACCAGGGATTCAACCCTGTGTCCCCTGCATTCCTGCATTGGCAGCGTGGAATCTTAACTATTGGATCACCAGGGAAGTCCCAAGGGGATGGGTTTTGATGGGGCCTGGTCTGAGAAGGTCCCCTTTACCCCTGCTCTCCTATAGTTGGCATATATTCAGGGTCCTGGGAGCCACCATCCCATAAAGGGGAATTTGAAGGCCATCCATCAACAGTAGCCAAGAGCACCCTTGTATGTTTCCTAAGGCTGTAATGCTTTCAGATAGCAAACACATTGGTGCGAAAGCTCAGTGTGAGGGATAGGACAAAGGCTGATAAACTCTTGGTCAACATTTGGTAGTTTAAAGTCACTCATATTACCTGCTGCTGCTGCTGCTAAGTCACTTCAGTTGTGTCCGACTCTGAGCGACCCCATAGACGGCAGCCCACCAGGCTCCCCTGTCCCTGGGATTCTCCAGGCAAGAATGCTGGAGTGGGTTGCCATTTCTTTCTCTAATGCATGAAAGTGAAAAGTGAAAGTGAAGTCACTCAGTCGTGTCCGACTCTTAGCGACCCCATGGACTGCAGCCTACCAGGCTTCTCCATCCATGGGATGTTTCCAGGCAAGAGTACTGGAGTGGGGTGCCATTGCCTTCTCCGCTCATATTACCTAGTCTGGTTCAAAGGAGGGTTAGCTTTTGGGCTCATATATATTCCAAGAAGATTTCCTACCTCTGGCTTATAAAGGTGACTTCTGAATAAGATCAAGGGTTTTGATGTGGTTTTGACTCAGGCTGGTAGTACCTTCATGACCCTAGAAAAAGTTGAGAATTTTTTCCTGAGAAGTTTATAGGAAAAATTTAAATGTAACCTCACTAGATATAATTGACTTGAAAGTAGGGGGCTATTCTGTTCTTTTCCCTATTCTTTTTTTCACCCTTTCCCCGCTTTGCTTTGTATATTATGGATTCTCATCAGTTCAGTTCAGTCGCTCAGTCGTGTCCGACTCTTTGCGACCCCATGAATTGCAGCACGCCAGGCCTCCCTATCCATCACCATCTCCCGGAGTTCACTCAGACTCACGTCCATCGAGTCCGTGATGCCATCCAGCCATCTCATCCTCGGTTGTCCCCTTCTCCTCCCACTCCCAATCCCTCCCAGCATCAGAGTCTTTTCCAATGAGTCAACTCTTCGCATGAGGTGGCCAAAGTACTGGAGTTTCAGCTTTAGCATCATTCCTTCCAAAGAAATCCCAGGGTTGATCGCCTTCAGAATGGACTGGTTGGATCTCCTTGCAGTCCAAGAGACTCTCAAGAGTCTTCTCCAACACCACAGTTCAAAAGCATTGATTCTTCGGCACTCAGCTTTCTTCACAGTCCAACTCTCACATCCATACATGACCACAGGAAAAACCATAGCCTTGACTAGGCGGACCTTAGTCGGCAAAGTAATGTCTCTGCTTTTGAATATACTATCCAGGTTGGTCATAACTTTTCTTCCAAGGAGTAAGCGTCTTTTAATTTCATGGCTGCAGTCAGCATCTGCAGTGATTTTGGAGCCCAAAAAAATAAAGTCTGACACTGTTTCCACTGTTTCCCCATCTATTTCCCATGAAGTGATGGGACCGGATGCCATGATCTTCGTTTTCTGAATGTTGAGCTTTAAGCCAACTTTTTCGCTCTCCTCCTTCACTTTCATCAAGAGGCTTTTTAGCTCCTCCTCACTTTCTGCCATAAGGGTGGTGTCATCAGCATATCTGAGGTTATTGATATTTCTCCCGGCAATCTTGATTCCAGCTTGTGTTTCTTCCAGTCCAGCGTTTCTCATGATGTACTCTGCATATAAGTTAAATAAGCAGGGAGACAATATACAGCCTTGACGTACTCCTTTTCCTATTTGGAACCAGTCTGTTGTTCCATGTCCAGTTCTAACTGTTGCTTCCTGACCTGCATACAGATTTCTCAAGAGGCAGGTTAGGTGGTCTGGTATTCCCATCTCTTTCAGAATTTTCCACAGTTTATTGTGATCCACACAGTCAAAGGCTTTGGCATAGTCAATAAAGCAGAAATAGATGTTTTTCTGGAACTCTCTTGCTTTTTCCATGATCCAGCGGATGTTGGCAATTTGATCTCTGGTTCCTCTGCCTGTTCTAAAACCAGCTTGAACATCAGGGAGTTCACGGTTCACATATTGCTGAAGCCTGGCTTGGAGAATTTTGAGCATTACTTTACTAGCATGTGAGATGAGTGCAATTGTGTGGTAGTTTGAGCATTCTTTGGCATTGCCTTTCTTTGGGATTGGAATGAAAACTGACCTTTTCCAGTCCTGTGGCCACTGCTGAGTTTTCCAAATTTGCTGGCATATTGAGTGCAGCACTTTCACAGCATCGTCTTCCAGGATTTGAAACAGCTCAACTGGAATTCCATCACCTCCACTAGCTTTGTTCTTAGTGATGCTTTCTAAGGCCCACTTGACTTCACATTCCAAGATGTCTGGCTCTAGATTAGTGATCACATCCTCATGAGTATCTGGGTCGTGAAGATCTTTTCTGTACAATTCTCATAAATGATAGTAAATAATTACAGCTAAAATTTCTGAGCATTTATTAGTTTTTGGCCTCACTGTGTGGCACATGGGATCTTAGTACCCCAACCTCATCAATCCTGTGCCACCCCCCACCGGGCATTGAAAGGGTGGTGTCTTAACCACTGGACCTCCAGGGAAGTCCTGCCTGGTATATCTTAAATGGTCCTAGGAATATCTCAACTAGCGTCATGGGGTGGGGAAGGTGATTTGTGGAAATGCAGATTTCTGGGCTGGATTCCCACGAGATTCGGATTCAGTTGATTTGGTGTCAGACCCAGTAGTCTTTAGCATCCCAGCCACAAGCTTGTTGAGTTGTTCGGTACAACAACCCAGCTCTCTCTCTTGGTATCCTCATCTTTGTCTCACGTGACGGTTGTCAGGACGCCTTGAATGGGTCAAACCTCATGAGCCCAGACTTCCCGAAGCAACATGAAGCCCTCTACACATCAAGAGGAGTTCTTGTATAACACAAATACATTCCACCTCCGTCTCCTATGAGGCAGCTAGCTTCACCTGTTTACTGAAGTGGTCCACCCCCCTCACTCCCATCAGTATTAATGTATAATTCACATACAGTGAGTGAAAGCTCTTGGAATATATCAAGTTCCTCCACCACGGTAAACTGCGCTCTTGTTCGTATGCTCGAAGTGTGGCATTTCCATAGCCTTAAATATTTATCCTGCATCACTTCGTAAAGGTGTTGGTCCAGATTCTCGGGTAATGTGAGCTTATTCTTTCCTGCAAGTTCTAGAATATGACTTAAGGAAGAATCTGAGACTTGGACCAATGGAAGGAAACTCTGGAATCATTTCCGGACTTCCCACCTGCCCGGTGCCCGATGGAGGGGAATGTCTGTAATTGTTTGTTCCGTTAGGGGGCGCTCATCCTCTCCAGCGACTGGATACAGCTGGTTGACAGCTGTAGTTATTCCTTAAAAAATATATATATATTTATAAGAATATATAAAATATATAATATATATATGCAGGAGATGTGGCTTTGATCCCTGGATTGGGAAGATCCTCTGGAGAAGAAAAATGCAACCCACTCTAGTATTCTTGCCTGGGAAATTTTGCCTGGTGGGCTATAGTTCGCAGGGTCTCAAAGAACTGGACCCGATTTAGCAACTAAAGAGCGACAACAACGGACTTAGCTGCTCCTCGGCATGTGTGATCCCTCAGTCAGGGATCAAACTCGCGTCTCCTGCATTGGCAGGTGGATGCTTTACCACTGAGCCACCTGGGAAGCCCAATTTCTTTCTTTCTTCCTTTTGTTATTTTTCATTTGTATTTTTAAAATTGAAGTATAGTTGATTTATTAAAATGTTTCAGGTATGAGCAAAGTGAGTCAGTTATACAAATAAACATATCTATTCTTTTTCCGATTATTTTTCATTATGTTATTAAAGATATTGAATACATTTCCCTGTGCTATAACAGTAGGTCCTTGTTGTTTATTTCACATATAGTGGCATGTATCTATTAATCTCCAGTTCCTCATTTATCCCTTCCAATGTTGTTTTTCTTATAGATGGCTCTCATCTGCCAGAAATAGAAATGATTTAAAAGATAAAAAAACATACTTAATAAGTGAAAATTATCACTAGAGACCACCATTTTCTTCTTTTCTTAAATCAAGATTTCTTAACACTTCTAGTGTTAAGAAAACTTCCCTGTAAAATCAGCAGCTATAGGGGAAATATAGATCTGCATTCTGAGTTTTTTGACTGAGGAGTAAGGCAAGAGCAAACTCAGTTTTCTGAGCCCTGAATTTGATTTTAAGCCCTCTGACACCATCTATGTCCTCTTCCTTCCCTCTCCGAAGACACGCCTTGAGTCCTTGAAAACCCATTGTGTACTCACAATGAGCTATTAAGAGACTCAAGAAAGCTATGACGTTGAACCCAGGAACTTGCCAACTTTCTACCATTTTTGATTATAAGAAGGTCATTTTGTACGGTCCAATGTACCATTTAGTTTTCCAGATTTGACCCATTTCTTCTCGGGCCTCTCCCAGCAGATCTGTTGAGTAACCCTTTCCCAGAAATGGAATCTTTCCATTTCGAGGGGCTCAGAGAAGTCTCAGGTCCTAGATAGGGAAGCGTGTATGTGTTTGTGTCTGTGTGTGCTCAGCCATGTCTAATTCTTTGTGGCCCCATGGACTGTAGCCTGCCAGGCTCCTCTGTCAATGGAATTTTCCAGGCAAGAATACTGGAGTGGGTTGCCATTTTTTACTTCAGGGGATCTTCCTGACCCAGGGATCGAACCCACATCCCTTGCATCTCCTGCATTGGCAGGCAGATGCTTTACCACTGAGCCACCAGGGAAGCCTGGGTGAGAAGTGTGGCCTCATCTTATCTCCGCAGCCAAGCTTTTCATAGTTGCTACCAGAACCTAAGTCCAAGGACCAGCCCTCCCTCCACCCCAGGTACCCATCAAGGAAGAGCCTGTTTCATCATTCACAATGGATAAATCATGACTGACATGTGAACTGTTAAAGAAAAATTATGCATGACACCTGTTGGTGACGATAAGGAAGTCTTTATTCAAAGGGGTTATTACAGTGAGTTTTTAAAAAAAATTTTCATTTATATATTTATTTTTAACCCCCAAAACATCTTGTATTGTGGTACAGCTGATTAACAGTGGGGTTTTGCAGGATGAAAGAGAGA
Source organism: Oreotragus oreotragus (assembly GCA_006410675.1). Taxonomy (NCBI): domain Eukaryota; kingdom Metazoa; phylum Chordata; class Mammalia; order Artiodactyla; family Bovidae; genus Oreotragus; species Oreotragus oreotragus. Next base: position 216,614 of record SJYX01003616.1, on the reverse strand, counting down.
CTGGGTTCAGCTCTGAAAACAAGAAGAAGTAGGGATTTCTAACCAAGGAGGAGAGTTGATGGGGGACATCAGTGGAAGAAAAATTACTAAAAGAAAACATCAGGAAGAGCTGGGTTCTTGCTACACTGACTTCACAGGGTCATTGCTGAAGGCAGGCTGGGGTGAGTGGATATCACTCAGGGGCTTGGTGGGGACAACGAAATTTGTTCAGATATTGAAGGTAGGGATTCACTCTAAACTGACGGAGCAGGATTCCTGCTAAAACTGTGTCTATAAGGACAGAGATGGAAGCCCAAGTTTGGGCCTAGCTGAGCAGAGGGCTCAGCGAAACCTGGTTAAATTTGGTGAAAGAGAGATTCTTTGAATGTAAGTGGGTAACTGTGTTTATTGTAGCCAGGGGTCCAGGTTCTATCCCAAGCACTGCTGTGAATTTGCTGCCCGAGCCATCCTGCCTCCTGAATACATTTCTACAGCCACCCCAATACATCTGTTGTTGTCATTTATTCTCTAAGTCATGTCCTGCTCTTTGCGACCTCATGGACTGCAGCCCACCAGGCTACTCTGTCCATAGGATTTCCCAGGCGATAGTACTGGAGTGCGGGGAAGGCAACGGCACCCCACCCCAGTACTCTTGCCTGGAAAATCCTGATTAACAGTGGGGTTTTGCAGGATGAAAGAGAGACTGGGTTCAGCTCTGAAAACAAGAAGAAGTAGGGATTTCTAACCAAGGAGGAGAGTTGATGGGGGACATCAGTGGAAGAAAAATTACTAAAAGAAAACATCAGGAAGAGCTGGGTTCTTGCTACACTGACTTCACAGGGTCATTGCTGAAGGCAGGCTGGGGTGAGTGGATATCACTCAGGGGCTTGGTGGGGACAACGAAATTTGTTCAGATATTGAAGGTAGGGATTCACTCTAAACTGACGGAGCAGGATTCCTGCTAAAACTGTGTCTATAAGGACAGAGATGGAAGCCCAAGTTTGGGCCTAGCTGAGCAGAGGGCTCAGCGAAACCTGGTTAAATTTGGTGAAAGAGAGATTCTTTGAATGTAAGTGGGTAACTGTGTTTATTGTAGCCAGGGGTCCAGGTTCTATCCCAAGCACTGCTGTGAATTTGCTGCCCGAGCCATCCTGCCTCCTGAATACATTTCTACAGCCACCCCAATACATCTGTTGTTGTCATTTATTCTCTAAGTCATGTCCTGCTCTTTGCGACCTCATGGACTGCAGCCCACCAGGCTACTCTGTCCATAGGATTTCCCAGGCGATAGTACTGGAGTGCGGGGAAGGCAACGGCACCCCACCCCAGTACTCTTGCCTGGAAAATCCAATGGACGGAGGAGCCTGGTGGGCTGCAGTCCATGGGGTCGCTAACAGTCGGACAGACTGAGCGACTTCACTTTCACTTTTCTCTTTCATGCATTGGAGAAGGAAATGGCAACCCACTCCAGTATTCTTGCCTGGAGAATCCCAGGGATGGGGGAGCCTGGTGGGCTGCTGTCTATGGGGTCACACAGAGTCGGCCACGACTGAAGTCACTTAGCAGCAGCAGCAGTACTGGAGTGGGTTATCATTTCCTTGTCCAGAGGATCTTCCTAACCCAGGAACTGAATCCACATCTCCTGCATTGGCAGGCGGGTTCTTTACGGCTGAGCCACCAGGGAAGCTCCCCTGCCCCAGTACATCTACGCTTGACTAAAATCAGGATTTAAATTGGACAGTGGTTCAGTGCTTCTTCTGATCTGGAAAAACTGATACATACATATATTCTTTGGAGTAGAGAAAGGTTTATTGCAGGGCCAAGCAAGGAGAACCGGTGGCCCATGCCCCAAAGCTGATTTTTATTTTCAAACTATTAATGTTCACGCAAGACTAGGGGCCAGGGGCTCTGTCCACCTGATGTAAAAATAACTGTTTTTCACTCTAGCAATTGATCAGTTCTGTGAGGGAAAAAAAATCACAAAGGCTGTTTGAATTTCAGTCAAAAACAGTCAATCTATTGACCCTGGATTAACATATGTGTTTCCTGGAAGGCCAAGAGATGAATTTTCATCGCCATCCCTTCTGAAAGAAGGGACATGTCAGTTTCTGCCTGCTGAAGTCTGCCTTAGAAAATTCACGCCTGCCACTGGCCCTCAAACTGCAGGACAAGCTGCCAGAGGCTGTCACAGGTTACTGATCCTGTGCTCAGAGATGGGGGCCCGAGAGCCAGAGCCAGGCCACTCGATGGGAACCTTACCCCCTCTCCTTTGTGGACTTCTGCACATACACAGGGCTGGCACACATGTAGACACAAACCCAGAGGTCACCCGCAGACCTACACAGACCCACACTCACACCACGGGCGCTGCCACAGACCCCTACTGCCAGCAGCAGGGGCGTCACGACAGAAAAGCAGTTGAACCCAATCTCAGCTTAATCAACAGGCAATCTCTCAAATGGAGTAAGTAAAGGTCTGGACAGTAGAAGATCTGAATCTACAGTAGATCTGAATCCGAATCTACAGTGTGAGACTTTGGGGCAGTAACATCACCTCTCTGTGTCTCAGTGTTTCTGTCTGTACAAGGTGAGTGTTGAAACAGCACAGTAGTTCTCAAACTTTAATGTGGAGTCCTATCCCAAGGCTGGGGCTTCCCAGGGGGCGCTAGTGGTAAAGAACCCACCTGCCAATGCAGGAGATGTAAGAGGTTCCATCCCTGGGTCGAGAAGATCCCCTGGAGAAGAAAATGGCAACCCACTCCAATATTCCTGCCTGGAGAATCCCATATGCAGAGGAGCCTGGTGGGCTACAGTCCATGGAGTCGCAAAGAGTTGGATGTGAGTGAAGCACCTGAGCCAAGGCCGTAAGTGTGAGGCCTTGCACTAGGACCACAGAAGCTGAGCCCAGAAAGAAGGTTATCTCCAGAACTGACTGAACCCCTTTGTAACTGTTGCCAAAAGCCCCCCTGATTATCACCAGCAGGTTTCCTGATCCCATATTAGTCAAAAATGCCCGCCCCCAGTACTCACCCTATAGCATCCTAACCAGTCACCTAAGGCCAGTCTTTCAGCAGGAATTTTCTCTGTCTTGAGGCTATAAAACTGGCTGCTGCTGCTGCTGCTAAGTCACTTCAGTTGTGTCCGACTCTGTGTGACCCCATAGACGGCAGCCCACCAGGCTCCCCCATCCCTGGGATTCTCCAGGCAAGAATACTGGAGTGGGTTGCCATTTCCTTCTCCAGTAAAAACTGGCTACTAACCCATGAAAAGCATCTGCTATGAGCCACCCAGTGTTCTAACAGCGTCCTGTTGACTCTCCTTGATCTGTCAGGAGTTCGACCCATGGGGCTCTCAGCGCCCAGGTTATCTCTGCTCTCTGTTTTGTAAACTCACTCCTTTCTGCAATGCTCCATGTCTGGGAATTCTTTTCCAGCTCATGTTCAGACCGCAAAGACATTTAACTCTAGTCAGAATCACCTGGAAGGCTTATTAAAAGAGAGTGCTTGGGCCTCATCCTAGGGTTTTTGACTCAATCTGGGTGGGGCTCCCTAATTTGCATTTTTAACAAGTTTCTAGCTGATGCTGGTCAGGAGGCCCACACTTGGAGAAGCAGAGGAGAAGAGGAACTCTCTTGTTTTTATTAGGTCTGAAAACTTTCAACTCCGGACAGACGTCAGGACTAAATGTAAGTTGTCTCGGTTCTCAACCAAAGCTGATTCTGCCTGCAGGGGCCATTCAGCAAGGTCTAGAGACATTTTTGATTGTCTTGGAATCAGGATGTGTTGCTCCCAGCCTCTAGTAAGTAGATGCCTGAGATGCTGTTCAACATTTGAAAATACCCAGGACGGTCCTTACTACAAAGAATTATCTCGTTTAGAATATCACTGGAAAAAGCTGAGGCTCTTTCAAAGATTTTTTTTTGATGTGGACCATTTTTAAAGTCTTTATTGAACTTGTTACGATATTGCTTCTGTTTCTAGTTTTGATTTTTTTGGCTGTGAGGCAGGTGGGATCTGAACCCGTGCCTGGTGCACTGGGAGGTGAAGTCCCAAGCACTGGACTGCCAGGGAAGTCCAGAGAAACCCTGCTCTAAGTGAACCAACTGGGCAAGGTTTGGATTTGTATAAAAATGGTGGACTTTGGAATACACCTCAGGGGATGATCGATGTCGACTTTTCATTTCCGGGAAGGAAAAGATCCTCAAAAACCACCTGACATTCTCGGGAGCTAGATTCTGCTCCTTGCTCCTGGACCTCACTCAAGGATGAGCAAGACAGTTACGCCTCTCAGGAAGCTTGCAGATCTCAGATCCCAGGGCAGCCGCCCAACGAAGCACCAGGGCTGGCTCCCAGCAGGGCATATTCCCAGAGCAACATCCATCCGGATCCGCATCTGGCAGGCCTTGGTCTAGCTTAGGATGGCATAGGTGTTGATTACACCGTATTCCCATTCTCTGCTTCCAACCCATGGGCTAATGAATGAGGGCAGTCCTTGTGGGTTCTGATTAGAATCTTCACATATCCGTCCCTAAATTTGCAGAATATCATAAGCAAGAAAGACTGTGTGTGTGTGTGTGTGTGTGTGTGTGTGGTGAGAACCAGATATTCAAACCATTCCCTATTTCTGCACCTCATCCTGCCAATTACAATCTGCTTGGTGGTGTGAAACTGACAGCCTGCAGCAGTGATGGAGACAGGAGAACGATGAACAAGGGCTTTGTGCATTCTCAGTTTTAGAGAGAATGTTCAGTGGGGCGGACAGGCATGTAACTGGCAGGTTTAGGAATCAGTAAAAACCAAGAACTGGAAGTCCTAATTTATCGTCTGTTTCAGTACAAGGCTAGACACAGGCTATTTAATATAATGCATTGTTTACAAGTGGAGGAGAGTGGAAGTTATTGATGCATTACAAATGCAGGCAAATGCATCTCATAAGCCAAGGGGTAGGTAATAACAATTGCAGGAGACTAAATTTGACTTTAATCCCCTGAAGAATGGCATGCATACAGCTTAAAATGATAAAAGCTGGAGGGGGTGTGGGGAGAGGGAAAGAGGGAGGGAGGAGATCAAGGGAGACAGAAGGAGACAGAGTGGGTGGGTGTGGGGAGAGAGACAGAAAAAGATGGAGAAAGGAGAGCTGGCTTTCTCCTGGGATTATGCATTTCTCGATGAGGAAATAGAGTGGAAATTGAAGGGGAGATTTTTTTAAAGCTTGTTTGGATAAACAAGCATCACGCTTGGCAGAGTGTTTTCAGTAGCAGGTCTGGCGTCATGGTCTAGCAGCTTGGAGTGATTTAAAGACCTGCCAGTCCCTGAGATAACCCCCAAAGGCAGAAACAGAAAACAAGTCTTCGTTTGATCAGTGCGTGTAGGCTGCCCTGTGTCCCCCATCCCGGGGTCATTAGCGCCACAGCCGTACTGGCTGGATGTAAACAAACTTGCCCACCCTTTGTGGTTAAAGTTTCCCACTGTTGACACTTAGTGCCCAGTGCTTCGGACATGGTCGCTGTCCCGTGAATGCTGGCTGAGTGGACATGGGGTGATGCAGACGCCCATAAAGAAATGATACAGCTAGTCTCCATATTTCAGAGTCCCTGCAGGGAGTGTGGCTTTGGAGTTAGTGAAATTGAGTCTCCCCCCGCCACCCACGCTGAAATCTCCTCTGCCATATTACTGACTGCAGCTGCTGCCGCCTAGTTACTCAGCTGTGGCCAGCACTTTGAGATCCCACGGACTGTAGCATGTCAGGCTCCTCTGTCCATGGGATTCTCCAGGCAAGAACTCTGGAGTGGGTTGCCATTTCCTTCTCCAAGGGATCTTTCCAACCCAGGGATCGAACCCACGTCTCCTGCATTGGCAGGCAGATTCTTTACCCAGAGCCATCCAGGAAGCCCACTGTGTGGCAAGCACCGTGCTAAAACATCCATGTAGCATCTCTCTCTTTATGCTCCTCTCCAATTTAGGAGGCAGCAAGCATCGTTTATTTTTAAAGATGTGGAGATTGAGGCATGGAGAGTTTTCACAGCTGCTGCTGCTGGGGGAGGCTGGCTCTGCGGGGCATCCTTGTCACTGGTGAGGATGTTCTTCGTGTGGACCCGAAGCTGGCCTCCCATTCCCACCCAGCAGTCCCCGTGGGCTAGTGTGCCCAATGCCGGATTTCCACTATCAACACGGTTCACATTTGCCTAGTTTATGGATGTGTTTGCAGTGCACCATCTGCCTTTTCTGGTGATCCAGTGGCAAACAGAGGGAGAAAGAAGACTGGCACTGAAGATCTTTCTATGAGAGCTTTCTGAGTGTGGAGCCAAGTGCATTCAGCCTGGGTCATGGAGCACGGAGGCCCTGCTCATCACTGCAAGAAGCCACTGTTTATGGAGTCCGGGAGAAAGAAATGAACTTACCACTGTTTGTGGATCAGTCCGGGAGGAACAAATGAACTTACTCTGGAGGACAAACAGTGGTCTCAGTGACCCCATCTGTGTGCTTAAGCCGGTTGAATCCTGAAGGGAGCCTAGGTGAACCCCAATCTGGTAGGTCCTCAGTGAACATTTGTTGAGTATCTCATCAGACAGCATTCTGGCCGATGGTTGTGCTGCCAGCCTGTGTCCTCAGAAAGGCTAAGCCTGGAGAGAGAAAACATTTTTTGTTATTTGGAAGAATGATCTTGACCACTTGCCTCAGACTTTGGGTAATTAGACCCCACTATCTGAAGTACTGCGTCCTTGCAGCTGGTTTGTATTTTGGGGCTTTTTGTCTTCTGGGTGTTTGCCCTTGAAGCACAAAGGGGCTCATCCCTGGTTTTCTTTGGGAACCTGTGGGCAAGTCAGCTCCTCTCTCTGGGATGTGTAAGACTTCCCTGGATGTTTCAAAGAGAGAAGCTGAACTATTGCGTGATTGGCAAGCCCTGTCCATTTTGATTATTTCCTTCTCTTTCTGAGAGCCAGTTCTTTTTCTGTTTTTCTGTGAGGCAGGTGGGATCTGAACCCGTGCCTGGTGCACTGGGAGGTGAAGTCCCAAGCACTGGACTGCCAGGGAAGTCCAGAGAAACCCTGCTCTAAGTGAACCAACTGGGCAAGGTTTGGATTTGTATAAAAATGGTGGACTTTGGAATACACCTCAGGGGATGATCGATGTCGACTTTTCATTTCCGGGAAGGAAAAGATCCTCAAAAACCACCTGACATTCTCGGGAGCTAGATTCTGCTCCTTGCTCCTGGACCTCACTCAAGGATGAGCAAGACAGTTACGCCTCTCAGGAAGCTTGCAGATCTCAGATCCCAGGGCAGCCGCCCAACGAAGCACCAGGGCTGGCTCCCAGCAGGGCATATTCCCAGAGCAACATCCATCCGGATCCGCATCTGGCAGGCCTTGGTCTAGCTTAGGATGGCATAGGTGTTGATTACACCGTATTCCCATTCTCTGCTTCCAACCCATGGGCTAATGAATGAGGGCAGTCCTTGTGGGTTCTGATTAGAATCTTCACATATCCGTCCCTAAATTTGCAGAATATCATAAGCAAGAAAAACTGTGTGTGTGTGTGTGTGTGTGTGTGTGGTGAGAACCAGATATTCAAACCATTCCCTATTTCTGCACCTCATCCTGCCAATTACAATCTGCTTGGTGGTGTGAAACTGACAGCCTGCAGCAGTGATGGAGACAGGAGAACGATGAACAAGGGCTTTGTGCATTCTCAGCTTTAGAGAGAATGTTCAGTGGGGCGGACAGGCATGTAACTGGCAGGTTTAGGAATCAGTAAAAACCAAGAACTGGAAGTCCTAATTTATCGTCTGTTTCAGTACAAGGCTAGACACAGGCTATTTAATATAATGCATTGTTTACAAGTGGAGGAGAGTGGAAGTTATTGATGCATTACAAATGCAGGCAAATGCATCTCATAAGCCAAGGGGTAGGTAATAACAATTGCAGGAGACTAAATTTGACTTTAATCCCCTGAAGAATGGCATGCATACAGCTTAAAATGATAAAAGCTGGAGGGGGTGTGGGGAGAGGGAAAGAGGGAGGGAGGAGATCAAGGGAGACAGAAGGAGACAGAGTGGGTGGGTGTGGGGAGAGAGACAGAAAAAGATGGAGAAAGGAGAGCTGGCTTTCTCCTGGGATTATGCATTTCTAGATGAGGAAATAGAGTGGAAATTGAAGGGGAGATTTTTTTAAAGCTTGTTTGGATAAACAAGCATCACGCTTGGCAGAGTGTTTTCAGTAGCAGGTCTGGCGTCATGGTCTAGCAGCTTGGAGTGATTTAAAGACCTGCCAGTCCCTGAGATAACCCCCAAAGGCAGAAACAGAAAACAAGTCTTCGTTTGATCAGTGCGTGTAGGCTGCCCTGTGTCCCCCATCCCGGGGTCATTAGCGCCACAGCCGTACTGGCTGGATGTAAACAAACTTGCCCACCCTTTGTGGTTAAAGTTTCCCACTGTTGACACTTAGTGCCCAGTGCTTCGGACATGGTCGCTGTCCCGTGAATGCTGGCTGAGTGGACATGGGGTGATGCAGACGCCCATAAAGAAATGATACAGCTAGTCTCCATATTTCAGAGTCCCTGCAGGGAGTGTGGCTTTGGAGTTAGTGAAATTGAGTCTCCCCCCGCCACCCACGCTGAAATCTCCTCTGCCATATTACTGACTGCAGCTGCTGCCGCCTAGTTACTCAGCTGTGGCCAGCACTTTGAGATCCCACGGACTGTAGCATGTCAGGCTCCTCTGTCCATGGGATTCTCCAGGCAAGAACTCTGGAGTGGGTTGCCATTTCCTTCTCCAAGGGATCTTTCCAACCCAGGGATCGAACCCACGTCTCCTGCATTGGCAGGCAGATTCTTTACCCAGAGCCATCCAGGAAGCCCACTGTGTGGCAAGCACCGTGCTAAAACATCCATGTAGCATCTCTCTCTTTATGCTCCTCTCCAATTTAGGAGGCAGCAAGCATCGTTTATTTTTAAAGATGTGGAGATTGAGGCATGGAGAGTTTTCACAGCTGCTGCTGCTGGGGGAGGCTGGCTCTGCGGGGCATCCTTGTCACTGGTGAGGATGTTCTTCGTGTGGACCCGAAGCTGGCCTCCCATTCCCACCCAGCAGTCCCCGTGAGCTAGTGTGCCCAATGCCGGATTTCCACTATCAACACGGTTCACATTTGCCTAGTTTATGGATGTGTTTGCAGTGCACCATCTGCCTTTTCTGGTGATCCAGTGGCAAACAGAGGGAGAAAGAAGACTGGCACTGAAGATCTTTCTATGAGAGCTTTCTGAGTGTGGAGCCAAGTGCATTCAGCCTGGGTCATGGAGCACGGAGGCCCTGCTCATCACTGCAAGAAGCCACTGTTTATGGAGTCCGGGAGAAAGAAATGAACTTACCACTGTTTGTGGATCAGTCCGGGAGGAACAAATGAACTTACTCTGGAGGACAAACAGTGGTCTCAGTGACCCCATCTGTGTGCTTAAGCCGGTTGAATCCTGAAGGGAGCCTAGGTGAACCCCAATCTGGTAGGTCCTCAGTGAACATTTGTTGAGTATCTCATCAGACAGCATTCTGGCCGATGGTTGTGCTGCCAGCCTGTGTCCTCAGAAAGGCTAAGCCTGGAGAGAGAAAACATTTTTTGTTATTTGGAAGAATGATCTTGACCACTTGCCTCAGACTTTGGGTAATTAGACCCCACTATCTGAAGTACTGCGTCCTTGCAGCTGGTTTGTATTTTGGGGCTTTTTGTCTTCTGGGTGTTTGCCCTTGAGGCACAAAGGGGCTCATCCCTGGTTTTCTTTGGGAACCTGTGGGCAAGTCAGCTCCTCTCTCTGGGATGTGTAAGACTTCCCTGGATGTTTCAAAGAGAGAAGCTGAACTATTGCGTGATTGGCAAGCCCTGTCCATTTTGATTATTTCCTTCTCTTTCTGAGAGCCAGTTCTTTTTCTGTTTTGTTTTTTTTTTTTTTTAATTTGTTGGAGTACAGTTGATTTATAATGTGTTAGTTTCTGCTGCACACCAAAGTAAATCATATATATGTATATACACACATATATCCACCCTTTTTTTGGGTTCTTTCCCCATGTAGACCATTGCAGAGTACTGAGCAGAGTTCCCTGTGCTATTGACATATGTATGTGAGCAGTCAGTCAAGTTTGACTCTTTGCAACCCCATGGACTATAGTCTGCTAGGCTCCTCTCTTCATGAAATTTTCCAGGCAAGAATACTGGAGTGGGTTGCCATTCCCTTCTCCAGGGGATCTTCCCAAACCAGGGATCGAACTTGCCTCTCTTGCATCACCTGCATTGGCAGGAGGGTTCTTTACCAGCTGAGCCAGTGGGGAAATGCTGTTGACATAAGTGTGTGTGTGTTAGGCACTTAGTCATGTACAACTCTTTCCAACCCCATAGGCTGGAGCCCACCAGACTCCTCTGTTGGTGGAATTCTCTAGGCAAGAATACTGCAGTGGGTTGCAATTCCCTTCACCAGGGGATCTTCCCGACCCAGGAATGCACCTGGGTCTCCTGCATTGCAGACAGATTCTTTATTGTTTGAGCCACCAGGGAAACCCCTATTGACATATACATACTACTATATATATATATATGTAAAATAGATAATTAATAAGGACCTACTATAGAGCCAGTTTCAGTGTGTCTGCCCTCTGATGCCCTCCTGCAATACCTACCATCTTACTTGGGTTTCTCTTACCTTGGGCGTGGGTTGTCTCTTCATGGCTGCTCCTTACCTTGGACGAGGGGTATCTCCTTACCGCCTCAGTTCCTGACCGTCAACGTGGGACAGCGCCTCTAGGCCCTCCTGCGCCTGCGCAGCCCCTGCCTCTCGGGTTGCTCCTCCCGGCCGCCGGCCATGGCCTCGGGCTCAGGGTGGCTCCTCCGGGTCACCACCCCTGGCCTCGGGCGCGAGGTGGCTTCTCCCGGCCGCCCCTGGCCTCGGACGTGGGGTGTCTCTTCCTGGC
>SJYX01003616.1:166047-200852 GCA_006410675.1 Oreotragus oreotragus | reverse complement strand
GGGCTCCAAAATCACTGCAGATGGTGACTGCAGCCATGAAATTAAAAGACGCTTACTCCTTGGAAGAAAAGTTATGACCAACCTGGATAGTATATTCAAAAGCAGAGACATTACTTTGCCGACTAAGGTCCGCCTAGTCAAGGCTATGGTTTTTCCTGTGGTCATGTATGGATGTGAAAGTTGGACTGTGAAGAAAGCTGAGCGCCGAAGAATCGATGCTTTTGAACTGTGGTGTTGGAGAAGACTCTTGAGAGTCCCTTGGACTGCAAGGAGATCAGCCCTGGGATTTCTTTGGAAGGAATGATGCTAAAGCTGAAACTCCAGTACTTTGGCCACCTCATGCGAAGAGTTGACTCATTGGAAAGGACTCTGATGCTGGGAGGGATTGGGGGCAGGAGGAGAAGGGGACGACCGAGGATGAGATGGCTGGATGGCATCACAGACTCAATGGACGTGAGTCTGGGTGAACTCCGGGAGATGGTGATGGACAGGGAGGCCTGGCATGCTGCGATTCATGGGGTCGCAAAGAGTCGGACACAACTGGGCGACTGAACTGAACTGAACTGATAGAGCCAGTTCTTCTAATTACACCTTTTCACAGTCTAACAGGCTTGAAAAATTAGAGGAATCTTTGTCCTTGCTCCTGACTCTTATATCCAACCAATTGTCCTTTCTAGTGACTTAATCTCAGAAGTGTCTCCTAGGCCAGTCTGGCCTTCATGATTGCTCACTCATGCAATGGCAGGAAACTCTGAACTGGTTTTGTTGCCCCCAGCTCTCAATCCAGTTTGCCCCTGCACAGGCAGAGAGCTTCCAAATGCAGTGTTTACTGGTGACAATGAGCAGAACACCTTTTACCAAGGAATGATGAGGGAGGTGCGATGGAGCTTTGTGATGGTATTGGTACATGATAAGGGATGCAGACATCATGGTAGCTGGATCATTTAATGAGCACCTACTATGTGTCAGACTGCTTCAAATACTAGTCATACATAATTTATTTTTTTTTTTAATTTCTTGATAGGGATCATTTTCATAGTCCTTAGGTATTTGTTACAACATCGTTTCTGTTTTATGCTTTGGTTTTCTGGCCACAAGGCATGCAGGATACCTGACCAGGGAATGGACCCTCACCTCCCGCATTGGAAGACAAAGTCTTAAACTGCCAGGAAGTCCCCACAATTTCTAATCTTTGTTAACAGGCTTGAGGCCTCTGTTATCATCTCAGTGGTAAAGAAAGCTTCTGCCAATGCAGGAGACATAGGTTCGATCCCTGGGTGGGGAAGATCCCCTGGAGAAGGGAATGGCACCCACCCCAGTATTCTTGCCTGGAGAATTCCATGGACAGAGGAGCCTGGTGGGCTACAGTCCATGGGGCTGCAAAGAGCCGGACACAACTGAACAACCAACACTTTCGCCTTTTTATGGGACCATCAGCTGTATTTTGTTTTTCTCTTTTTTAAAAATATTTTTTGACCACATTGCACAGCATATAGGATCTTAGTTCCCTGACCAGGAATAGGATCTGCCCTCCTTGCCTTGGCAGCACAGAATCTTAACCACTGAACTTCCAGGGAAATCCCCATCATGTGTATTTTGATAAAAATACTGTTTTATAGACTCAGGGTCCAAACTTTCTTGTAGGATTGGAACAAAGTTGCTCAGACTGAGATCTAAACCAAATCAGGGGGAAAATATTCTTTTATCTACATACATTTGATCGTCAAATACAGTTTCTCTGACCAGGAATAGGATCTACCCTCCTTGCCTTGGCAGCACAGAATCTTAACCACTGAACTTCCAGGGAAATCCCCATCATGTGTATTTTGATAAAAATACTGTTTTATAGACTCAGGGTCCAAACTTTCTTGTAGGATTGGAACAAAGTTGCTCAGACTGAGATCTAAACCAAATCAGGGGGAAAATATTCTTTTATCTACATACATTTGATCGTCAAATACAGTTTCCGCCTATGGTAACCCACCCTCAACCAATCCTTAGAAAGTGAAAGTCTATAAAGGCAGAAAAATATGATTTGTTTTGTAAAGCTCATATATCCTTGAAATGTTTCAGTTCGTAATTGAGTTCTTGATATAAGAGCAGTGTTTTACTATAGTCAGAATGCAAGGAGAATCCAGGTTGGTTGGGGGGCAAATCTGGTAAATTTGTTCTAACACAACAGAGAATGTGAAACGGTCAAAGAATCAAATCGAGCGGACTTCCCTGGTGGTCCAGTGGCTAAGAATCCAGCTGCTAATGCAGGGAACATAGGTTTGATCCCCAGTCTGTGAAGATTCCACATGCTGTGGGGCAACTAAGCCCATGCACCCAAACTACTGAGCCTGAGCACCCTAGAGCTGTGCTCTGCAACAAGGGAAGCCACCGCCATGATAAGACCATGCACCGCAACTAGAGAGTAACCCCATCCGCCACAACTAGAGAAAACCCACTCACAGCCGTGAAGACCCAGGATAGCCGAATAGGAAATAAATACATAAAATTTAAAACTTTTTTTTAAAAAGAAATCTAGGGCTACTGTTGGCAGGGAGGGTTTGCCAGAAGTAGCAAGCCAGCAATGATTTTGCAGAGGTGGGAAAGAGAAACGTTTCTATGTGAATTTGCAAAAATTATTATTCCTATCAAAAGGAGCCAGCTTCTAAACGTCCTATCTTTCTTGAGGATTTTTTTTTTGGGGGGGCAACCCAGAGGTTTCAGACAAGGTATTCAGGGAAAGACAGAAAGCCACAGTCATGGAGAAGAAAAAGCCAGTCCCGTGGTGATAAATGGCTGGCAAATAGGCATTCAACAGAGGGCCCTGGGAGAAAAGCAAGCACTCTTCTGTAAGTACAATACACGAAGACTCTTTAGAAAACCTGAGGCTAAGAGACAGACATTTTCTGAAATTAGTAGTAATGATGCTGATATCAGGAAATAACCATTCTGGCACAGAATGGCCTGGAACAAGAACAGCCTGAGATGCAGAGGATCGGCCGAACCAGGATCACAAGAGAAGAAAATCCCCACAGGACCAGACAAAGGCAGTTCCCGTCACCTTTGAAGAAAGCTTTTCACCTGTTTTTCAATGAGGGGAGATTGGAAGTGAGCATCAGAACCCTGCTGTACACTTCTTATCATTGTCCCTTGTCTAATTATATTTAAGTTAACTACAGGAAACTCTGCAGCTCTTATTGCATGGGTCGGATTCCATTCCATCTTTTTGCTGTCTTCATTAATTTCCCGGGTGAGACAGCCACTTCAGGTGTTATTGTACACTGATTTGTGGACCAGCTAGAACCTTCTGCACGTGAAATTTTGGTCCAAGCATGGTCCTCATGGAAGTTGGACTTAGCCTGGAGTATTCCTGTCTAAGTGTGCGGCACCTCCCCAGACCACTGTTTTAAAAAATGGCAATTTAGTTGCAATTTCCTGCCTTGATGGATTCCTTTTTTCCCTTTTTTTAGACCATCTTTTTTTTTAAGTTATAGTTGATTTACAATGTTTTGCCAATCTCTTCTGTATAGCAAAGAGACTCAGTTGTACACATATTTACATTCTTTTTTAATATTCTTTTCTGTTATGGTTTATCAGAGAATGCTGAGTGGTAATTCCCTGTTATTAAAATCCCTGTACAGTGGGACTTTGCTGTTCATCCATTCTAAATGTAACAGTCTGTTCATAACTCCCGATCCACCCCTCTCCCTCCTCCACCCCTCGGCAACCACAAGCCTGTTCTCTCCCTCAGTGAGCCTGTCTCTGTTTTGTCTTTGAGCTCATCTGTGTCATATTTTAGATTCCACATGTAAGTGACCTCACATGGTATTTGTTTTTCTCTTTCTGACTTACTTCACTTACGACTCTCTGGCTGTACCCATGTTGCTGCAAACAGCATTCTTTTTATGGCTGAGTCTTATCCATTTGTATATATGCACCACATCTTCTTTGTCCATTCATCTCTTGATGGACTTATAGGTTGTTCCCATGTCTTGGCTATTCTGAAAAGTGCTGCTAACAAACACAGAGGTGTATGTATCTTATTGAATTATAGTTTTGTCCAGGTATGTTTCCAGGAGTGGAATTGCTGGATCATATGGTAATTCTATTTTTAGTTTTCTGAGAAACCTCCATACTGTTTTCAATAGTGGCTGCACCAGTTTACATGCCTACCAACAGTAGGAGGGTTGCCTTTTCTTCACAGCTTTTCTAGGATTTGTTATTTGCAGGATTTTTAATGATGGCCCTTCTGACCGGTGTGAGGTGGTACCTCATCGTAGTTTTCATTTGCATGTCTTTAATAATCTATTTCTGCTTTATTGACTATGCCAAAGCCTATGACTCTGTGGATCACAATAAACTCTGGAAAATTCTGAAAGAGATGGTAATACCAGACCACCTGACCTGCTGTTTGAGTGAACTCCGGGAGATGGTGATGGACAGGGAGGCCTGGCATGCTGGGATTCATGGGGTCGCAAGGAGTCGGAGACGACTGAGTGACTGAACTGAACTGAACTGAATAATTAGTGATGCTGAGCATCTTTTCCTGTGCTTATGGCCATTTGTATGTCTTCTTTGGAGCTGCCTCAATAGATTTCTGGGGTCCACCAGCCTTTTTGTTTTCTCCAGCTATTTTTTAATGCTCCTAAAAATCTCTGGAGATGAATGCAGGAGTGGGGAGACATATATTGATCAAGGACAGAGTGCCTCAAATGGTTTTGCTCTTGAATAGAAAGTAAGAAGAGAAAAGGCCAGTAGGTAAGTAATCAGACTGATACTGGGAAGTGAGTAGAGCCTTCTGCAATGATTATATATATATGGGCCTCTCTGATATCTCAGTTGGTAAAGAATCTGCTGCAATGCAGGAGACCCCGATTCAATTCCTGGATCGAGAAGATCCACTGGAGGAGGGATATATCCTGGGTTTAGTTGCTCAGTCATGTCCAATTCTTTGCAACCCCAGGGACTATAGCCCACCAGGTTCCTCCATCCATGGGGATTCTCCAGGCAAGAATACTGGAGTTGGCAGCCATGCCCTCCTCCAACGGATCTTCCTGACCCAGGGATCAAACCCAGGTCTCCCACATTGCAGGTGGATTCTTTACCATCTGAGCCNCAACCCCAGGGACTATAGCCCACCAGGTTCCTCCATCCATGGGGATTCTCCAGGCAAGAATACTGGAGTTGGCAGCCATGCCCTCCTCCAACGGATCTTCCTGACCCAGGGATCAAACCCAGGTCTCCCACATTGCAGGTGGATTCTTTACCATCTGAGCCACCAGGTAAACTCAATGCAACAGTAATGCAGCAGCCTAGACTTGAGCAGAGAACGTCTAACATCTGGCTGCCTGTCAGCCGCTGGCTCTTGAGGTACAGCCCTTGAAGCTTATTAAAGCAATCAGTCTTTTGAGTTGCTAAACCTCCCAGTGCTTGTTTACACACCCTGGTACAGAGCAATTGCTTGGCTAAGGGCTGCCCTGTACCAGACCATGTTCCCCTGCGTCACTGCCTCAGAAGCCAGCATCCTTGGTGACTTCCCTATATGGAGGCACTTGACTTATGTTTCTCCCCCAATTTTTTCTGGGGAGGACGAAGGGTGGGAAACATGAAGATGGATGTGGGTAGGCTCGTTTTCCCTGAAGTAAGAACAAGCTGCCTTTTATTTGTTAATTTTTAATACTTGTTCATTTATTTGGCTCTACTGAGTCTTAGTGGCAGCCTTCGGGGTTTTTAGTTGCAGCATGTGGGATCTAGCTCCCTGACCAGGGATTGAACCCAGGGCCCCTGCATTGGGAGCCTAGAGTCTTAGCCACTGGACCACCGGGCAAGTTCCGCTGCTTTTTATTTTTAGTTAATTGTTCTTTGGCCTGGCTTCTGGGGCAAAATATGGTATTCATCCATCAAGTTCTGAGTCACCATTGATCTTCTGGATCATCTCAGGTGGGACCCCTCCCTTAGCCTCTGTTTGGATATCTGTGAATTGGAAAATTCCAGGTCATTTTTCTCTATAGTTCTTAGGGATATAGAAAAGCCAGTAANCTGGGGCAAAATATGGTATTCATCCATCAAGTTCTGAGTCACCATTGATCTTCTGGATCATCTCAGGTGGGACCCCTCCCTTAGCCTCTGTTTGGATATCTGTGAATTGGAAAATTCCAGGTCATTTTTCTCTATAGTTCTTAGGGATATAGAAAAGCCAGTAAGGCTGTGTTCTACATGATAAAATAAGTACTGAGGTGGGGGAAGAGTCTAGACTCAACTTTCTGTGATGTTTTCACAGATGTGAAAGGCAACTTGAGAACATTTACACCTTCTATCACGGCGCTTCCCCGGTTGGTCAGCAGTAAAGAATCTGCCTCTGATGCTGTAGACCTGGGTTTGATCCCTCAGTTGGGAAGATTCCCTGGAGAAGGAAATGGTGACCCATTCCAGTCTTCTTGCCTGGGACATCCCATGGACAGAGGAGCCTGGCGAGCTGCAGTTCATGGGGTTGCAAAAGAATCAGAGTACTGAATCACTGATTTTCGTGTTGGAAGATAGTGGACACTATCTTGATGTCATGTCCTGCACTGTCTCCAGGATTTCCTAAAGTACGGACCGACTGAGATCCTGAGTCAGAGGTTAAGGCTTTTGGACGGGGAGGGAGTAGTATGAAACGAGAAAGGCCATTGCCTTTGTTTAAGGTAGCTTGTCAATTCTCAAATCTTAGACCTTTAGGCTCCTGGGTGCACCACTCAAAAGAAATCATTCTTTGTAGATGTGAATGTAATTAAAGTTGCTTTTCTTAACAATGTGGTAAGATTGACATATATCTGTGAATTGGAAAATTCCAGGTCATTTTTCTCTATAGTTCTTAGGGATATAGAAAAGCCAGTAAAGCTGTGTTCTACATGATAAAATAAGTATTGAGGTGGGGGAAGAGTCTAGACTCAACTTTCTGTGATGTTTTCATAGATGCGAAAGGCAACTTGAGAACACTTACACCTTCTATCACGGGGCTTCCCCGGTTGGTCAGCAGTAAAGAATCTGCCTCTAATGCTGTAGACCTGGGTTTGATCCCTCAGTTGGGAAGATTCCCTGGAGAAGGAAATGGTGACCCATTCCAGTCTTCTTGCCTGGGACATCCCATGGACAGAGGAGCCTGGCGAGCTGCAGTTCATGGGGTTGCAAAAGAATCAGATATGACTTAGTGACTAAAAGCACAACCTTCTATCACCTGTGACAGAACTACAGTACAGGACGTGACAGAGGTCCTAAAGGACTTCATGCCTGGCTGACTCTAGGACTCCAATTCCGAAAACCTGCCCCTCCCCCATCATACTTTGCTCTTTCCCCATTGCCTTTGTTTAAGGTACCTTGTCAATTCTCAAATCTTAGACCTTTAGGCTCCTGGGTGCACCACTCAGAAGAAATCATTCTTTGTAGATGTGAATGTAATTAAAGTTGCTTTTCTTAACAATGTGGTAAGATTGACATTTTAGCAGCTTAAGTCCTTTTTTTCCCCCTGACAGATTATTTTCTTTATTCAGATAAAGCCTGTGTTCTATTTTGAATGCTGAGAGAAGGCAGATTTTTTTTTTTCATTTAGAGTTTGAGGCAATTAGAGCTACAGATTAATTTCTCACATGAAGAGGAATGTTTTGTCTTCAGATCTGCACTGCTCAACCCCCATTTCCAGAGAATCATCGTAAGTTGTAGTACTAAAGAGGAAGAGGAAATACTTAGCAGGGTCAGAGGGAATCACTAATGGCAAATCAATAATGGAGTATTTCAGAACTCTAGAGAGACATGGCTAAGTGTTATGAAAAATGGTGGGATCATTTAGGTGTGGTTTCACTTGTGTGGGGCTACTGGAAAGAGCCAGAACTGACCATCAAACATCAAAGAACTATATGTCTTTTGTTGTTATTTGGCGGCTAAGTCATACCTAACTGTTTCGTGACCCCCATGGACTATTGCCTGCCGGGTCCCTCTGTCCATGGGGTATGTCTCTTAGTTCTTTCCAACAACAAATTCACGTGTGCCCCTTACCTCTCTGTGCCGCCCTCAAAAGTGCTTCTCCTCTTATACTTCTGGTCTTTGTTAAGAGCGTGTATGTCCTTCCTCAGCTAGCCACGCCAGAAATCTTGGGGCCACTCCTTTTTCCTTTTACTCTATCATGGACCAGAGTTGACTTCTTTTTAAAGATTATTTATTTGCGATTTATTTATTTATGGCTGCACTGGGTCTTCACTGCTGTGCACCGGCTTTCTTCAGTGGCGGTGAGTGGTGGCTGCTCTTCACTGTGGTGGGCAAGCTTCTCATTGCATTGCTTTCTCTTGCCGTGGAACACGGCTCTAGGCACGTGGGCTCAGTAGTTGGGGCATGTGGGTTCTGGGGTGTGCAGGCTTCAGAAGTTGCAGCACGCAGGCTTGATAGTTGGGGCTCGAGGGCTCTAGAGCACAGGCCCAGTAGTTGTGGGGCATGCGCTTAGTTGCTCAGAGGCATTTGGGATCACCAGGGATTGAACCCATGTCCCCTGCATTGGCAGGCAGATTCTTATCCACTGCACAACCAGGAAAATCCAAGAGTTGGCTTCTTACCTAGCATCCATTCCTTCCCTCTCCCATTGCTCACAGACTGCAGATTTCCTTTGAAGAATCACTTCGCTTGTATTTGCTATGCGGTTTGGGTAGACTTTACCCTGCCCCTCAGGAAGCAATTTAGCAGCAGCAGCAGCACCCAAGGGGTGGGCTCCTGATTAGACTCAGTCAGCAAAATTCTGTCTCATATCACAGAGATTGGCTCAGAGGTCCAAGTTGTTCCATGTATGGCCACTTCTTTACCCCAGAATTTGGTTCTGTTTGATCCACGTGGAGTAAATGCAGGACTTCTGTATGAGGGCTGGAGGAAGGAAAACCTGTTTTTTTTTCCTTTGAATGAGGTGGTATGCAAATACGAGGTCTGGAGGAGCCAAGCCTATTTTTCTACCATGAAGGTCAGCAAGCTGATACTGTTGCAGAAACCAGTAATAGAGAAACCAAGCATCACCTTCAGGGAGTTGGAGAATTTAGGTTTATTACATCGGCAGGCCCAGAGCTCTGAGCCCCAAACAAAGGGATTACAGAGTTTTTATAAACCTACTATAGTGGGCAACACAACTGCTAATAGGCTGGTTTAAACCAAGCGGTTTCACATGCGTGGGAACAGCAGTCAAGATAAGGAGGGGGAAGCCTGACCTTTACAGGGACAGGCATGATTAAGCAGGTTCCCAGGGGCTGGGCAATTGCAAAGAGCAGGACAAGGGTGAGTGAGATAAGCTCCAGTTCCTAGTATTGTAAGTCCCCACTTTCTGAGCTACGTGACCTACATGATCCAGACTGTGCAAGGAGCAAGCTGAGTTACAGAGGCAGAACCAGCAGGAGGTTATGTAAAGTTTTAACTTTTCCTCTTCAATACGGACCATTCCTCCAAGAGAACAGAGCCAATGGATGGTAGGGATACAGAATCAGAGCCCAGGGTTTGTCTTGTTGTGACTGGTTTATTTCGTTTAGCGTGATATCTCAGGATTCATCCATGTTGTAGCATGTGATAGAGTTTTCCTCCTTGTTAAGCCTGATGAGCATCCTGTTATGCCCGAAGTCCGAGTCCCCAAGACTGAGAGAAATAAGACGTCCACGGCAATGCAAAAAACATAAAGGGGTTTATTGCTAGCTCGAGCTAGGGCTCAGGTCTCATCCGACGCAATGGAGTCTTGACGAGAGCCCCGAGCTTTGAATCACAGCTACTTTTATACAGGCGGTTCTTTGTCTCAGTAACAGCATAGCTGGCGGGTGATGACTGGCTAAGCCATACGCGTGAGCGGGATTTTCAAATCTCACATCCCTGTTCGGATTGGCTTGGGTCTGGCCTGGGTGGGGTTTTCCTGATTGGCTCAGGCTGGGGCTACGGGGATTTTTCTGATTGGTCTAGCTACACCCGTGTGGGGGTTGGGGGGCGGTGGCGGGTTCCCAGTGACACAGCTTTTCCAGAGACCGAAACTCAGGCCTAGCTTGCCCCTTGGAGCCTGTCATGGCTCCGATTTGGTCNCTCAGGCTGGGGCTACGGGGATTTTTCTGATTGGTCTAGCTACACCCGTGTGGGGGTTGGGGGGCGGTGGCGGGTTCCCAGTGACACAGCTTTTCCAGAGACCGAAACTCAGGCCTAGCTTGCCCCTTGGAGCCTGTCATGGCTCCGATTTGGTCCCAACATTCCCCCAGTCTTCAGCTACATAGAGGAATCTTCCTCTTTATTTTGGGGCAGGGCCTGATACTGTTGCCTGAGTACCATCAGTTGGACAGTATTAACACGGTCTTTTACAAAGGCAACAAGCTTATTTAAGATGCATGGGCCAAAAGTAAGAATTAATAGAAGCACTATTGGGGGCCCACCAGGGTGGAAATCAGTGTTGTTAACCGTGGGGACTGTTGGAACCAAGACTCAAACCATCCTTGTTGGGCCTCTCGTTCTCTTTTTCGTTGGGCCAGCCCTTCCCTTAATTTGGCCATAGATTCTCTTACCACCCCGGTGTGGTCTGCATAAAAACAACATTCTTCCCCCAGTGCCGCACAGAGCCCTCCTTGTTGTGGGAAAATCAGATCTAACCCTCTTCGGTTTTGTAAGACCACCTCGGATAGGGAAGTTAGTGATTTCTCTAGGTGGCTAATTGATTCTTCTATGTGGGTAATGTCTTCATCTATAGCTGCCCGTAAGGAAGTGAATCCTTGTCCCTGAAAGGTCAAAGAGGCTATTCCTGTTCCTGCCCCTGCAATCCCGAGACTAAACATGGTTGCCAGAGTAATGGCACTGACTGGCTCTTTCTTGTTTTTGTTCCTTTTCAACTGGTTTGCTGTCTCTCTAACCCAATGGGTGTACATAACTTATTCAGAGTGATATAAGATTTTTGGCATTACGGCCACCAAAACACAAAATCCTCTATGCGAATTAAAAACCTATGCATGTAAACAAGGAGTCAGCCGGTATGTGAACAGACCCACCAACCCCCTGCCTCGGGCACAATCCTTTTTGTTTTAACTAGTCCTTTAAGATTGGCCGTTTGGGCGCACAAGGAGGTCCTTTCAGGTGGAGCTCTACCTAGGCAAAGTCCCTTTCCCCAGACTTCTCTCATTGTGAGACCAACCTTGCGTTCTCCCCAGCGACACTGGGGTGGATTTGTGCCGGTGGACAGGTTATAAGAAATATTTAAGCCTATTGCTTCATAAAAGGAAGGGTAAAGAGTATAACAAAGCCAACAAGATTGGGTTACACTTGGGTTGGAATGATTTAGGGCTGAGAAGTCTGCCTTAACTAGATCCCATAATGGGTCTGACATTCTCAATTTGGGGATGGAGGTCAAGGGGCCGAGGGCCTCCGTTTCATTGAGCTGGTTTCTTGGCCAGGAGACGAAGGGCGTTGGGCTCAGCGTTGCAGCCCCCTGGGTCGGGTTAGTCTTAATTCCTTTTTGAGAGTCCGGATTTTCGATCTGATTGGGGCCCACACTTTGGGTCTGGATGGGTTCTATTGTCTGGCTAATGACTAGAATTCCTCCGTAATATGGGCCAAGCCAATAGGGTCCCGTAGTTGTTTGCAATCCCCAGGACAACCCAGAAACCCAAGACCTCTCTTGCCTAGCCAACTCCTGATTGAATATTATTTTTACCTGGGCTGGACGTGGTCTGTCCCCGCAATTGGTCTCCTGGCCGTATGGACATAGGGGTCCAGTGTATGAAAATTTAACTAGGTCATGGTTTCTGACCCCCCATTTGGTTTTCCCATCATTTGAGGTTACACAGCTGCAGGATTGACAGAAATAATGTTGTAGTCCCCAACAAGTCTTCTAATTATTTTTTAGGTGGCCCGGGCATGCCCAGAATGTGGGGCCATTTCGCATGTAGCCTCCTCTGGTGGGGTAGCCTTCTATGAGACCTTTAAGGTCAAAGAATAAATCTGGCCACCACGTGTTGGGGGGTGTGCATTCCGGTGATCGCACTGAGTACCTCCCGAGTCAGTCCGTTCCGAAGTGTCCAGGTGATCTTGGCAGGCTGATGTGGGTTAGCGCTGGCTGTCCCGGAGTCGAGGAAGACGGCCACAATCAGGAGAGTCAGAGTGATTCGTCCGGGACCTATTGGCAGAGGAGCTTCATTTTTAAAGGATTGGAGGGATGCGGTGTCACCTTCCATTCTTCCTGGGCCTTCTGTTCCTCCGGAGTGGGATGGTGCACGTGGTTATAGTGCACCCAGGGTCCAATGCTGTCAACCTTTAGGGCAGTGGGGGTGGTGAGAAGGACAACGTAAGGACCTTTCCATCTAGGCTCTAGGGTTTTGGATTGGTGTCGTTTAACCCACACCCAGTCTCCTGGTCCAATGTTATGAGTAGGGATTGTCCCCTGGTTTTGGCCCTCATGAATGTCTTTAACTAAGGTCCAGATGTGAGCATGCACTTTGCTCAGGGCCAAGATTGCCTCCCGGAACGCCTTAAGGGTGGAATGAGGCTCTGCTTTTCCTTGTAAAACAGGGCAGGACTTGCGTAGACAATCTCAAATAGTGTCAAGTTCAACTTATAGGGGGTATTTCGCACCCGGAAGAGTGCGAAAGGAAGGAGGGTCACCCAGTCCCCGCCAGTCTCGATTACCAATTTTTCCAGAGTTTCTTTTAGGGTCCGATTCATTCTTTCTACCTGCCCTGAGCTCTGGGGACTGTATTTGCAATGTAGTTTCCACTTGGTTCCCAGGGCTGAGGCTAGTCCCTGAACAATTTGGCTCACAAAAGCAGGTCCATTATCAGAGCCAATAGTCACCGGCAGCCCAAACCTAGGCACTATCTCCTCTGGGAGCTTTTTGGCAACCACCACTGCTGTCTGCCTCTTAATGGGGTAAGGCCTCCACCCACCCAGAGAAGGTATCTACCAAGACTAACAAGCAGCGGTACCCATACTTGCCTGGCCTGACTCAGTGAAATCTATTTCCCAGTGTTGTCCTGGCCTCTCCCCCCGGTGCCTGTACCCGTGTGTTGTGCCTTTCCTGGTCTCATCATCTGGCCCGCTTTGCAGGCACGAGCTATGTCTTGTATGGTCGCTTTTTGTCGGGGAAACCGCAGGCGAGCTGTCTGTAGAAGTGACAAAGTCTTCTTCTCTCCCAAATGGGTGGTCTGGTGTAGGTGCGTACAGAGATGTCGGCCCAAGTCAGCCGGGAGCAACAGGTTGTCATCCCGGTCTCGAGACCATCCGTCTTCACTCACAGAGCGGCTGGTATTCTCTTGAAGCCAGTTCTGATCGGTGGAGGAGTGTTTGGGGGTTGGTGGCAGGGTCCCCATCCCCGGGGCTGGCAGGCCCACAGTCAGTGTGCGGGTGTGGGTGTCGCAGTCCCTGGTGGCCGCTTCACGAGCAGCTGCGTCGGCGGCACGGTTGCCTTTAGCCCTGATGTCTTCTCCTTTCTGGTGCCCTGGGACACGCACTATGGACACGGCTCGGGGCTGGTGGACCGCTGCTAGGAGTCTGCGGATCTCAGGTAAGTTCTTAACTTCCTTTCCCTCTGCCGTCAAGAACCCCCGCTCTCTCTATACTGGGCCCTGAATGTGCACTGTGCCAAAAGCATACCGGCTGTCGGTATAAATGGTGATCCTTTTTCCTTCTGCCCTTTCCAGTGCCTGTATCAAGGCTATTAATTCTGCTTTTTGAGCGGATGTTCCAGGGGGCAGAGCCTCGGCCCAGATGACCCTCTCAGAGTCATCTACTATCGTTGCCCCTGCCCTCCTCTGTCCATCTTTCTCAAAACTACTTCCATCTGTAAACCATACTAGTTCACTGTCTTTCGAGGGCCCGTCTCCGAGGTCTTTCCATATGGCCGTCACATCGGCCAATATCTCACCGCAATCGTGGAGGGGTCCGTCTTCCTCCGGGATGGGCAGGAGAGTGGCCGGGTTCAGGAAGCAGGGCGTCTGAAAGTGTATCCCGGGGGTATCCAGCAGCAAGGCCTGGTAATGGGTCAAGCGGGCGTTGGAGATCCACTTACCCGGTGGTTGCTTGAGGATTCCCTCAATGGCATGAGGAGTGTAGACCAGAAGGCGCTGTCCATAGGTCAGCTTGTCGGCATCATGGACCAGGAGAGCCGTGGCCGCGATGATACGAAGGCAGGGCGGCCACCCAGCAGCCGCCGGATCCAGCCTCTTGGAGAGGTGGGCTATGGGCCGCCTCCAGGGTCCCCACTGTTGCATCAGGACCCCCTTTCCCACTCCCTGCTTTTCATCTACAAAGAGTTGGAATGGCTTAGATGGGTTAGGGAGCGCAAGGGCCAGGGCTTCTAGCAGAGCTTGCCTGAGTTCCCGGAAGGCCTGCCTCATTGGCTCAGTCCAAGTCCAGTTCTTACTTTCCCTACTCCCTGCGTATAATGGCCAGGCCTTCTCAGCAAATCCCAGGATCCACAGTCTGCAATACCCGATAGTCCCTAGGAATTCTCTCACTTGACGGGGAGTGGTTGGCTTGGGGATCTGTGAAATAGTCTCTTTCATGGCCTGTGTCAGCCACCTTCTCCCCTGTTTTATCTTATATCCTAAGTAAGTGACCTCCTGTCTAGTGATTTGGGCTTTCTTCGCACTAGCCCTGTATCCTAATGTCCCCAAAGTCTGGAGGAGGTCACCTGTTGCCTCTAGGCATGCCTCCTCAGTGGTAGCAGCCAACATAAGGTCATCCACATACTGCAACAGTACAGCATCGGGGTGATCAGCCCGGTATTCACGGAGGTCTTCACCCAAGGCCTCATTGAACAACGTTGGTGAGTTTTTGGATCCCTGTGGGAGGTGAGTCCAGGTTAGTTGTCCCACGGTTTGGCGATCCTCGTCGGCCCATTCGAAAGCAAAGATCTCTTGGCTTTGAGGGGCCAGAGGCAAAATGAAAAAGGCATCTTTCAGGTCCAGAACTGTATACCAGACATAGTCCGGTGGCAGGCTGCTCAGGAGGGGGTACGGGTTAGGGACCGTAGGATGAATGTCACTCACCCGTTTGTTGACCTTCCGCAGATCTTGGACTGGCCTGAACTCTTTTCCCCCTGGGTTCTTCACAGGTAGTAGGGGGCTATTCCATGGAAATTGACACCTTTTAAGAATTCCTACCTCCAGGAGTCGCTGTATATGTGGCGCGATTCCTCGCCGGGCCTCCTGACTCATGGGGTACTGTTTCACCCTTACAGGGGT
The DNA here is from genome assembly GCA_006410675.1 of Oreotragus oreotragus. Taxonomy (NCBI): domain Eukaryota; kingdom Metazoa; phylum Chordata; class Mammalia; order Artiodactyla; family Bovidae; genus Oreotragus; species Oreotragus oreotragus. The sequence continues at coordinate 185,658 of SJYX01003616.1, read as the reverse complement.
GGCATCTGCTCTTAGTTCGACAATGATAGGGGGTCTCCGTTTGGCTAGTCCTACCCCTCCCGTTTCTGCCCAGGCTAGGGAATATTTCTGAACCCAAGGTTGCACTGTAGGGTCAATAGCCGAGGAAGGTCCTGGCTGGTACAGTCGGTACTTGTCCCTCAGTGCGAGGGACAGGACGTGAATTGGGTGTCCGGTCCCGTCCGTGACTGATATCCCTCCGTGGGCGAAGTGGATCTGCGCATTAACCTTGGACAGCAGATCTCTTCCCAGCAGGGGTGCTGGGCATTCTGGTATCACTAAAAATGAGTGGGACACCGGTTGGGCACCTAAGTCCACCTGACGTTTAGTAGTCCAACAATATCGTTTGGTCCCAGTGGCCCCCTTTACCCAGCTGGTCTTTTTGGACATCGGCCCATCCTTCTGGTTGAGAACCGAGTATTGGGCTCCCGTATCTACCATGAAGCCGACTGGTTTCCCCTCCACATGAATAGTTACCCAGGACTCAGGGAGGGGTGCCGAGTCTCGACCCCCCTAATCACTTTCTTCTCCTGCAAATAACATGCGGGTTGCCGGAGAAGATGCCTCCTTCCTGTTGGGTTTCCCTGTTTGGTTTCGCTTGGGGCATTCATTCTTCCAGTGTCCCTTCTCCTTGCAGTATGCACATTGGTTCTTTTTCAGTGCCTGCATGGCCGGTCTCCCTTCGTCCCCCACCCTAGTTTCCCTAGTCAAGTCTGGCCCATTCCTCGCCCCCGCAAAGAAGATATGGGCTAGTTCTTTCTGATTCTTCCAGTTTTCCTCGGCCCAGAGAGTTTTTCTCTCTCTTCCCATCTGATTCTTTCTTCCCTCTCCTCGGGAGTCTCCCTGTTGTTAAAAACCCTTTCTGCCGCCCTCACTAGATCCTGTATTGATTGTTCCCCTAGCCTGTCTATTTTCTGCAACTTTCTCCTGATGTCCGGAGCTGCTTGGTTCACAGATGCTAGTATAACTGCCGCGCGTGACTCATCGGCCCGTGGGTCCATGGGGGTGTATTGTCTGAAAGCTTCCATTAGCCTCTCTAGGAAGACTGCCGGGCTCTCAGTTGGCTCCTGTCTAACCAAATTTACCTTGGCCCAATTGGTTGGTCTCCTGGAGGCTGCTCGCAGGCCAGCCGTGAGAGTCTGGCGGTACACTCGGAGACGCTCAAAATCCCAGTGGGCTCGCGTCAGAGGAAATCCCTCATCAGCTAAATTAGGCTGCATGGTGGGTCTTCTGTCCACCCCTGGAACGTGTTTCCTCGCCTCTGACAAAATCCGTTCGCGTTCCTCTGTGGTGAAGAGCACCCGTAACAGCTGCTGACAGTCATCCCAAGTGGGATTATGAGTAAAGAGGCTAGATTCTAGAAGGTCAATGAGGCCCTGGGGTTTTTCTGAGAACGAAGGGGTCTGAGTTTTCCAATTATACAGGTCGCTGGTGGAAAAGGGCCAGTACTGGTATGTTCATTCTCCGTCTGGCTGGACCGGCCCCGCCTGAATGGGGAACGCTTGAATAGTCGATGTGGGGGCCTCCGGATCGCCATCGTCCGCCAGGCCAAGGACCCCTCTGGTCCTTCCACGAGTCCTCTAGGCTGGACCCCCTTCCTGGGGTGGGGCCGAAGGTTCAGCATCTCTTTGCGCCCCTCCAGAGGATATCTGTGGTACCTGAGGGGGCAAAGGCAGGGGTATATAGGGAGGTGGTGAGAGATCGGTTTCCAGATCAATTAGGTTAGGATATAGTGAGGATTCCTGGAATACCGGCTTCAGCCGGCTGTCTCGGTCTTTATGTTCTTCCTCTTTGGATGCCTCCACGACAAGTACCTGTGGGATTAACGAAGTAGGCGAGAGGGAAATGAAAGGTTTCAACCAGGCTGGTGGATTTTCCACCAAATCCTGCCAGACTAAGATGTAGGGTGTCTGGTCTGGATGTCCATTAGGGCTTGGAGACTTTCTCTTTGACCGCTCGAATGGTTGGTAGACTGAAAGTCCCCTCCCGTGGCCAGCCGACATTAAAAGCAGGCCATTCAGAGGAGCAAAAAGTTACCAATTTGGTTTTCTTCACCAGCACTGATAAATTCTGTGCCCTAGACTTAAAATCAGAAAAATGATCAGTCATAAGGGACAATGGAGTGGAAGTCGCTTGCCCCAAGATTACAGAGTAGACCACAGGGGACAAAATGAACACACAAAGAGTTGAGACAATGCCGGCACACACAGATACGACAAACAGAGGACAGATACACATCGGCCGGGGACACAGTACTGGGTCTTCCTAGGGCCCCCTGAACCCTCCTGTCTCTCGAGGTTACCTTTGCGAAGGGCATCCACTGCCCACCAGATTCCAGATTCCGGATTGAGAGAGAGCTTCTCTCTTAGCCCCCCATGGAGCCAGCTGCCTTCCAGCGCGCTCGCTGGGCCTCGGCCTTATGCTAGCTAGAGCGACTAATTCGCCCCTGACCAGACCTAACACTGGTGTTCCAGATAGCTGTCTTCCTAGTGAGGAGACCCCTTCTACCAGGAAGATGTTATTCCTCTCAGCTGAAGGGATCCCCGACAAGCCCCCAAATGTTATGCCTGAAGTTCGAGTCCCCAAGACTGAGAGAAATAAGACATCCACGGCAATGCAAAAGCATAAAGGGGTTTATTGCTAGCTTGAGCTAGGGCTCAGGTCTCATCCAACACAGTGGAGTCTTGACGAGAGCCCCGAGCTCTGAATCACAGCTACTTTTATACTTTGTCTCAGTAACAGTATAGCTGGCCGGTGATGATTGTCTAAGCCGTCTGCGCGAGCGGGATTTTCAAATCTCGCATCCCTATTGGCTTGGGTCTGGCGTGGGTGGGGTTTTCCTGATTGGCTCAGGCTGGGCTACCGGGATTTTTCTGATTGGTCTAGCTACACCGCAGGCAGGGGGGTTCTCAGTGACTCAGCTTTTCCAGAGACCAAAACTCAGGCCTAGCTTGCCCCTTGGAGCCTGTCATGGCTCCGATTTGGTCCCAACAATCCCACTGTGTGTATACATCACCACATTTAGTTTATTTATTTGTTGATGGACATTTGGGTTGCTTCTACTGCTTGGCTTTTGTGAATAATGCTGTTATTAACCTGAGTGTGCAAATATCTCTTCAAGATCTTGTTTTGAGTGTTTTGGATGAATTCCCCAAAGTGGAATTGTTGAATCTAAAAATAGTTCTAGTTTTGATTTTTAAAGGAAACTCTATGCTGTTTTCCATCTGACTGCATCATTTTACAATCCCACCAACAGTGCACAAGGGTGTCATTTTCTCTACATCCTTGCCAACACTTGGTGTCTTCTGTTTTTTTTTCCGGTGGTAGCCTTTCCAATGGATGGGTTTCCCATGTGGCTCAGTGGTAAAGAATCTGCCTGCAATACGGGAGATGTGGGTTCAATCCCTGAGTAGGGAAGATTCCCCTGGAGGTGGAAATGACAACCCACTCCAATATTATTGCCTGGGAAATCCCTTGGTCAGGGGAGCCTTGTGGGCTATAATCTGTGGGATCACAAACAGTTGAACATGACTGAGCGACACTTTCTTTTCTCTCTTTCCTCCCCAGGAATACTGGAATGGGGGAGACGGTGATGTGTGTATTCTGAAGTTTCTCAAGTAATTCTGATGCCCCCCCATCTGCATTTCTCACCCCAGGATCACCCCAAAGGAGATCTTGCATCTTCTTGTGTCTTTTGTACTTCTGCCCAAATTCTTCCCTATATTCTGACTATATTCAGTCTCTGCCTTTGCTGGTGTTGTTCCAGAATGTTCTTTTCCATATCAACCTTCTGTCACACCCCAGATCCTCTTGCTCACACCTAGCATCCCCAAATGTTCTCTTCTTTGCTCTGTCCCCAAATCTTCTTTCCCGCTCAACCCATGGTTAAAATAAAATTCACACCCCTTTTGGCCACCACATTAACTTCCACTTTGGGACAGAAGCTTTGCCTCACTATCACTTGTTTACTTGCCTTCTGGTCCTACCAGAGGTGAACCCTTAGAGGACCAGGGCTGTGTGGTTTTCATCTTTAGAGCTTTGCCCGGCACACACGGAGCTCAGTCACTAAGTGAGGGAATACATGCCTGAACACATCAGAGAGAATAAAGTCCAGGAGACATTGTGTAAACCAGAAAGTGCAGCAAAGATGGAAAGCATTATTGTTATTTGTTTATTTATTTGGCTGTGTGGGTTCTCTGACCTTCATTGTGGCATGTGGGATCTGGTTCCCCGATCAGGGATTGAACTTGAGCCCCCTGCACTGGAAGCATGGAGTCTTAGCCACTGGACCATCAGGGAAGTAACAAGGTGGAAAGCACTGTTGAAAGTGAGATCGCTCAGTCGTGTCCAGCTCTTTGCGACCCCATGAACTGTAGCTTACCAGGGTCCTCTGTCCATGGGATTTCCCAGGCAAGAATACCGAGTGGGTTGCCATTTCCTTCTCCGGGAAATCTTCCCAACCCAGGGGTCGAACTCCAGGTCTCCCACATTGCGGGCAGATGCTTTACCCTCTGAGCCACCAGGGAAGCCCACTGTCACCACTGTTTAACAAAACTGAAAAATCTAGAAAGTCTTCAAATTTTTCTTCCCTGTGAATGTCTATCTTGATGTTCCCCAAGTCAGAACCGATGACTCCTTTCTGGGGACTCTCTCAGTAGGCTGGATTTGATATTTTCTCCCAGGATTCTTTATGCAAATTACAATTCAGGCACCTGTCTCCCTTTAGGGGCCCTTTAGGAGAGGGGTGGGACACCTGCATCCTGTGGATCCTGACTCGCACTCACCTTAGTGCTTGGACCATTAATACTAGTGGATTTTCTGCCCTACTTTTCCCTCAGGGCAATACCTTCATCTGCACCCATCTTCTTTCCTTCTTCAGTCTCAGAGAAAGCAGTAAACCTATGCTATTCTCCTCTGCCCTTGGGAGTTGAAGATGTGGGTGGATCTAGAGCTTTCCTTAATAGCTGACAGCTAAGGTGTCCACGTGATGGATAAACACAAGAGGCCACTCTGCCTCCCTGGAGAGGACTTTATGAATGTGGCTTTCTTATCAAAAAAAGAAAAGGAGGAGAAACCAGGGACCAGGGCTGAGAAAGAGCAGCACAGAAAATAGAAACTGGGCTGTGTTGAGGAGCAGACTTTCTGAGTAGATGCAGAAACCCCACAAGGATCTGCTGGTGTCTGTGCAGAGTTAGAAGCATCCTTGATGGAGAGAGGTGCCTGGGATCGCCTGGACTTAATCAGATTGGGCGAAACCTTGCGGGAGCAGCCTTCGAGCTGACCTCTGTGTCTAGCCTGAGGTTCAGTGCTTGCCGGAGATGATCACGTACAGTGTGCGGCCCTGTTTATAGATCTTGCCTGTCTGTGGTGGGGAAGCTGCTATTTTCCTCCAGATGGAGACCTGTATGTGGACTGTGAATAGGTGAGCAGCCCAAGGAGGAAGCTGAGGGGAAGGGGAAGGGCCAGGGCTACAGCCACAAACACAACTCAAAGCTGGCGATGGAGCTGGCCAGCGTGACCCGGCATCACAGGATTCTGGGGCAGGAGGAATTCTTAGAGGTCATGCGGTGTGTCCTTTACTGTACGAGCACCTTTAAGATGAGGCCTCAGAGAGGTTCAGCGACTTGCCCAAGGTCATTCAGATAAGCAGAGCTTCAACAGGATTGCAGGTCTCACAGCTGACAGGCTAGTGCCCAGTCCACAGTACCACAGATTGGGCATCTGAGTAGAAAAAAAGGGCGTTATGGAGGTCAAACCAAGGATAGTCCTTCAGCCTCAATGGCTGGGAGCCTAGGGGTGGGTCAGGAGAGAAGCTAGTTTGGACCAAGGAGATGCTGAGATGGGGCGGAGAGTAGCTCTTCAATCCAGGCAAAGATCGTGTTTGCTTTACCCAGCAGCTTATTAGATCAGTTCTATTACTACTTGCTAATTGACTACTTGTGCTACATAAGGCTGACTTCCTACTTTCCTCTGCCCTTCCCTTCTTTCCCTCTCTCTTTCCTTCCTTCCTTTCTTCTTGCCTCCTATCCTCCTTCCTTCCCTTCCTCTCTTCCTTCCATCCTATATTTTCCCTTTCTCCCTGTCTCTCTCCTTCCCTCCCTCCTTTTTTTCCTGAGCACCACTCTCAGGTCAGATGTCACATACTGTTGATCAGAGATGGAAAACATCCATTTCTGTCTTCCGTGAAAACACACAACATACGGAGGGGAAGAGATGAGCAGGAATTGGGTGCTCATGGGGGAATTCACCTTTGACCTGAGGGTTCCTCAGGGGTCTCATCACAAGGAAAAACACTGGTAACTGAGTGAGGTGATGGATGTTAACTAGACTTAACGTGGTGGTTATTTCACAGTATATACAAATATCCAATCACTGTGCTCTCTGCCTTAAACTTGTAAAACGTTGTATGTCAATTATATCTCAGTGAAACTGAAAACAGTTTGTTGGTTTAGAAAACTAATGACTCTGAAATGAGTTTGCAAAGGAAGCATACAAAGACCGCCCCCTTGAATTTAGTGTGTTTCCCTTCCTCTCAGTGTCGAAGACAGTGTGGCTGGGATTCCTCAGCCTGTGCTTCAATCTCCTTCTCTCTAAAGGCCTGATTATTATAGAGTCTGAAAAGCCCAGCATCCCCTTCCTAGACTCCCTTGCAATTCCACTTCTGATGTGGTTGATTTTATTTTTTAAAAGGTTTATCTTATTTATTTAGTATTTGTTTGGCTGTGCTGGGTCTTAGCTATAGCTTGAGGGATCTTCTATCTAAGTTGCAGTATGTGGGATCCAGTTCCCTAACCAGGGATTGAACCCAGGCCCCTTGTATTGGGAGCGTGGAGTCTCAGCCACTGGACCACCAGAGAAATACCCTGGTGTGATTTAGATCCTATCAAGCGGTTACACTGGCGGGAGAGGCACCTTTGGAGGTGGGAGGGGCAGGAGGCTGCATTGCAGCAGATGTGTGGTATATTGACAGCTTTGGGATTTGACCAGGAAGTTCCTGATTGTGGCCGGAAACCTGGCAGTCTAGTTCTGTGGTGTGCGTTTGAAAGCTGTTTTAGAAGGTCAGGGTAGCTCTCTCTCCAAAGGTAGCTCTCTCTAGGGTGGCTCTCCTCTGCCTCTGCTACTGTGAGCCATGAGTATAATTCCTTGCAAATCTCCTTCTGTTTGAATCAGGGAGAGTGGACTGTGTTATTGGCAACTTATCTTGATCAGTACACTTTTGCAGGGTGCATGCATGCATGTTTGGTGGCTCAGTCGTGTCTTTGTGACTCCACGGACTGCATAGCCAGGCAGGCTCCTCTGTCCATGGAATTTTCCAGAACTTCTTGCCATTTCCTCCTCCAGGGGATCTTCCTGGCCCAGGGATCAAATCTGCGTCTCCTGGGTCTCCAGGGACAGATGCCTAAACGTTAGAGAAGGTAGAGTTCATGTGAGTCAATTTGCTTTCTTACTAGTCTAGCCACATGGAGTAGTTATGAGAGAAACCAACTGCCCATCTTCTCAAATAATAAAATCTTTCATGTTATTTGAGATCAAGTGTTTTTTTTTTTTTTTAAATCCAGTTACCTTGCAATCTGGAACTGGAGAGGAAGCAGGAAAGCTAGTAGGAGGCTATGGGGCTGTAAATCTAATAAGAAAGTAACAGAAAGCAGGAGTTAGTTGACCCGTTGGGAGACACAATAGTTAGACACTGTAGGAGGTCTGAATTCACACTATGTACTGAATGTGTGTGTGAATGTGTGTGTGAATGTGTGTGTGCCCCCAGACTCAGATACTGAAGTCCTAATTCCAGCAATGTGGATTTTGGAGACAGCCTTTGGGAGGTTTGGAAGAAATCATCAATGGAGCCTTCAGACTAGGATTGGGGCCCTTATAAGGGAATGAAGAGACCAGAGCTCATTCTATGCCACATGAATACGCGGTGAGAGGGCGGTCATCTACAAGCCAGGAAGAAGGCTCTCCCCAGACATCAGATCTGCTGGCACCTTGATCTTGTACTTCTCAGCCTCCAGAGCTATGAGAAATAAAGATTTGTTGTTTAAGGCACTCAATCAATATCATGTTTTGTTATAGTAACCCAGGCAGGCTAAGACTGAGGGGTAGCTGATATAGCAGTGAGCCCAACAAAGTTCTTGCCTGGGGCTTACCTTCTAATAGTGGATTACAGACAGGAAACAAAGGGACGATGAAATATGTGATCGTGTGTGCTTAGGTGCTCAGTCGTGTCTGACTTTTCGTGATCCCATGGACTGTAGCCAGCCAGGCTCCTCTGTCCAGGGGATTCTCCAGGCAAGAATACTGGAGTGGGTAGCCATGCCCTTCTCTAGAGGATCTTCCTGATCCAGGGATCAAACACAGGTCTCCTGCACTGGCAGGCGGGTTCTTTACAGGCCAAACCACCAGGGAAGCCCTAAATATGTAGTATGTCAGGTCAATTCACTGACGGTTTAGCAGATGCTTGCCTCAGTTTTTAAAAGAAATTTGTAAGAACCTTGTGGGAAAAAGGTCTACCACTTTGTGACCCTTAATAACCCTAGCACCAGACTCATAGTGAGTCATAGAGAAATGCTTGTCAACTTATAATTTGAGGTGAGCTGGATTTGCATGGCAAGACTCAGCCTCACTTATGTAACTCCAAATGCCATGAACAATTTGCCTCTTTCTGGGTTGGAAGTAATATTTCTAAGGTCCCTTCTATCACTAAGAGCTATGGATTTTTTTTTTCCTTCTTAACTACCATGATTGTTTTAAAAATCAAATGGTACAAATATAGACTGAACATATATAATGTTTATTTCCAAATGACTTGGTTAAGGAATGGTATCAAAAGGAAAGAGAAGGAATTTTATTAAAATCTTTATAAACATGGTCCCAAGTGTACTGCTCTAATATGTGCAATTAGCCTATATTCTCCCCTTTAAAATGGATTTTTCCCTCCAAACCTACATAAATTTTGCTTTATAGCCTTTTGCCTTCTATATCCATATATCATTAAAACTTTATTGCTTTAATAGAAAATTGTACGCTCCTTCTGATTACAACCAAGCAAAATTATGTGTTCACATGGACTAGAGCCAGGAGCGAATAAGCACTGAGTGAGGACGGTGAGATGCATGGTTGTTCTTTTTTCTCCCTTAGGTGATCCTTGAATGCTATTTTTTAACTTTTGTACAAGACTAAAATTTAGTAGTGATTCAATTTGAAAAAAATGTTTCTCTAAAAAGAGTTTAAAACCCAGCAGAGCAGTCCCTCCCGCTGGCCTCAGTGAAGGAGTGCCCTTGCCTGAGCTTAATACACCTACAGACTGCAGAAAGGATTTCCTTGCCCCAGGTGCCCAGCCTCTCAGGTCCAGGATCTCAGATTTAGAAGGGCCTCAGAATTTTCTGGAATGGCCTAGTTTGGGAGAGGATTGGGCAGGGAGACCTGGGCAGCCTCAGTGATCAGTTATTGCCATTGAGGCTCCTTTGCAACCCCATTTGTATTCTCTGGGCTTCCCTGGTGGCTCAGATGGTAAAGAATTTGCCTTTAGTACAGGAGAATCTCCCTTGGGTCGGGAAGATCCCCTGGAGAAGTGAATGGCTACCCACTCCAGTATTCTTGCCTGGAGAATTCCATGGACAGAGGAGCCTGGTGGGCTACAGCCTGTGGGATCACAAAGGGTCAGACAAAACTGAGTGACTGAACAACATAGAATACTCTGGTTGAGGTGACCAGAGAGATCTCAAACCCAGAAATTCAATTTAGTCACCCACCCTAATCAAATCAACAGGACCTCCTTAGATTTAAAGACAGCATTGCTAGACAAACTTGGACTTACCACTTAAAAAAGAATTCTATTGTTAATTCACAAAGCAAGGAACTTCCAACTTGCTAGGCAAATACACAGTACTAGGCATCCAACACACACAGGTTTGCAAAGACAGGAAGGCAAGGTCCTCCACTGGAGGTGGGGAGGGAGTAGAGGCTGTTGTGTATATGGGGCATTCTTAAAACATTTCAGTGATCAGTTATTGCCATTGAGGCTCCTTTGCAACCCCATTTGTATTCTCTGGGCTTCCCTGGTGGCTCAGATGGTAAAGAATTTGCCTTTAGTACAGGAGAATCTCCCTTGGGTCGGGAAGATCCCCTGGAGAAGTGAATGGCTACCCACTCCAGTATTCTTGCCTGGAGAATTCCATGGACAGAGGAGCCTGGTGGGCTACAGCCTGTGGGATCACAAAGGGTCAGACAAAACTGAGTGACTGAACAACATAGAATACTCTGGTTGAGGTGACCAGAGAGATCTCAAACCCAGAAATTCAATTTAGTCACCCACCCTAATCAAATCAACAGGACCTCCTTAGATTTAAAGACAGCATTGCTAGACAAACTTGGACTTACCACTTAAAAAAGAATTCTATTGTTAATTCACAAAGCAAGGAACTTCCAACTTGCTAGGCAAATACACAGTACTAGGCATCCAACACACACAGGTTTGCAAAGACAGGAAGGCAAGGTCCTCCACTGGAGGTGGGGAAGGAGCAGAGGCTGTTGTGTATATGGGGCATTCTTAAAACATTCTTTTCATGTATTTAACAAATTTCCTTGACGTGCTAAGTCTTAGTGGGGATCTTAGTTTCCAGACCAGGGATGGAACCTAACTGGGAGCATGCATTGGGCCCCCTGCATTGGGAGCATGGGATCTTAGCCACTGGACCACCAGGGAAGTTCCTACCTTGGTCATTTTTAAGACAAAGTCCAGAGAGCCAATTCAAAAGCAGACTTACCGGCTCATTCTATGGTCTGAATGTGTGGCCCCTGCATTCGTATGTTGCAATCCTAACCAACCTGGTGATGGTTTTTGGAGGTGGGGCCTTTGGAAGTGATGAGGTAATGAGAGTAGAATCTTCATGAATAGGATTAATGCCCTTATGTGAGAGCTCCCGCGTCCTCACAAGGACACAGTGAGAAGACTCAGAAGAGGCTGGTTTTCAGGGGACATCAAATCTGCCAGCACCTTGATCTTGAACTTTCCAGTGTCTAGATCTGTGGGAAATAAATTTCTACTGTTGATAAGCCTCCCAGTTTGTGGTATTTGTTAAAGCAGCCCAAAGGTACTCAGATAGCCTGCATAATTAAAAGTCCAGTTCTGCACTCAGCTTGACTGAGGGAGTCTAACAAGTCGTCAGACCTGAATTATTCTCTCTCTGTCTCCAGATCCTGGTCACCTATGTAGCCTTCACTCTGACCCAGCTGCTCCTCTCAAGGAGCCTCAGGGCTCCAAGGAGACATTGTTCTCACTTCGAGGCTCATTCCCTAGGACAACCACTTTTTTCAACCATTTCTTGGTTTCTTTTAGTCACTTTTATAGTCTCTAAGACATATGATTTCATTGATATGATAACATTGTTGTTGTTTAGTAGCTTAGTAATGTTTGAGTCTTTTGCAACCCCACTGGGAACTTATAGGGAAAGGATTTTAAGAACCTGTTCTGTGTTGTCAAGTTGACACACTACAAAGCCACCACACTCCCAGATCTAAAATTCTGCTCAGAAAGATGAAGTGAATTATTCAAAGCACAATGATTTTTTAGTGGTAGAACTTAGACTAGAAAGAGGTCTCTTGATTATCAGTTCAAGTGCCTTTTAAAAAGTTTTTCCCCTTATTATAGATATAATATATTATTATTTTTAAAAAATTGAGTAACATAGAAAAGTTGGGTGAGATGAAAGATTACACATAGTTCCATCATTTAAGTTCACTAGTCGCTAATTCCTTTTGTCTTTTTCTATGCATATCTGCTTGTATTTCCATAATTATGCATACATACATATTTTCATATGCATTAAAGTCTTTATTAGCATCATAAAACTATTTGTCTAAAAATAGACATTAACGATACTTCTTTTTTTAAAGATAAAGGGCTTTAAAATTTTTATTATTTATTTAATTTGGCCATGCTGCTTGGCATGTGGGATCTTAGTTCCACAACCAGAGATTGAAGCTGTGTCCCCTGCAGTGGAAGCATAGTCTTATTTGCTGGACCACCAGGGAAGCCCCAGGATACTTCTAATTTTGTTGCTGTTACAAATACAGCTGAGTATACAGAAAGTGCTGAGTATACAGAAAGTGCTGAGTATACAGAAAGTGCTGAGTATCTTTGTGTATATATTTTATCCATTTTATCCTTATCAGAAAATCTTCAAGTTAAAACTAAACACCCTGATATTGCTTTCATCAAAAATTTTACCCATTGACCAGAATAACTATCTTCCTATACCTTTGCAAAATTGGATATCATCTTTTAAATATTTTTATTACCAAACTTCATTTTTCCATTGTTACAATTTGTGTTACTTTGATTACTTGGGAGGGTGAAAATTTCATCTGAGTTTGTTAATCAATTGTGCTTAATTTTGGTGAATTGCTTCTTTATCCACTTGTTAATTGAAGATCTTAATTTTTTGTGTCAGCTTTTACTGTATTAAATATACTTACTCCTTGTTATTTTGTTGAAAACTTTTTCCTCTAATTTGGCACTCTTAACTATGTCATAGTCATAACTATGACAAAACTATGGGCCCCTGGAAACAGAAGCGCTGCCATGCAGAAGGTGGGGACAAACTGACATTTGGAAATATTCTGGTCAAGAGTTCTGATTGGTGTTTATTGAGGATGCTGTTGTGAAGCTCAGATGAGTCATTAGGATTCAAAGGTAACCCCCAAGCAGATTAACAGGGTCAGGTGGGGGGTGGGAACAAGACAGAGGGTGGTGAAGGGCACAGGCTCTGGGGGACCTTTAAAATCAGGAAAAAGTATCTGGTGAGTGGATGTGATGGGAACAGTTGGAGAAAGTGACTCTAATATCTTTGACTTTATAGGCAAGGACTGTCCTCAGATTTTGGAGAAAGCTTCTTTGAAAAAGTTCAGATGACAGATGGATACAATTTCATTCCCTAGGATGAAGCAAAGCTGCTCAAAAACAAAATTATGACAACTGCATATAAGAGGATCCTAAAAATTTAAACTTGAAGAGCCAAAATATTTTGCTTTTCAATGTATGGAGAACAGTGGGAAATGTGTTTGAATAGGGATTTTATTCTGGAATGACAAGTGAATTCTCTACACATTGAATGGGAATTTGTATTCTCACCTACATAGCTTGTAACTATCACATAGCTCATATATATTGCAAATATATATGTTAAGAACAGAAAACATAAATGATTAAGGGGAGGGTATTCCCTTATCTGAAGAAGGCTTTATTTGTCTTAAAGAGGGCTACTGAGAGTTTCTGACCAGGTTTGAAGTAGACAGGATAAGAAAGGGGATTTTACAGAGAGTTACTAAGCTGTGTTTACAGAGATGAGATTATATAAATTAATCAGTAATAGTTATTTCATAAAGCACTGAGCACAGGCAAGATGATCTAAATTTCAGACAGACCTCAGTTCAGATGCCAGTCCCTGTGTTTGTGGCCACTAGTAAAGGGTAAGCTCTCTGAGCTACATCTCTGAAAAATAAGGCTGATAATTCACTTTTTACATATTCTTGGGAAGAACGAATGAGCTACTAGCAAAGTGTCTACCATAGTGTTAAAAAAAATTTGTATTATCAAGAGACAGTAACCATAATTCATTGATTATTTTTAAATATACTTTTTGAAGTGAACTTACTTTGAAGACCTCTGATGTGCTGTGATATGCTGGCTATTCAGTGGTACCTGCTCTTGGATTTTTCCCTATTTATATCAACAACCTCAGATATGCAGATGACACCACCCTTACAGAAGAAAGCGCGAAAGAACTAAAGAGCCTCTTGATGATCGTGAAAGAGGAGAATTTGGGTAAACTCCGGGAGTTGATGGACAGGGAGGCCTGGCGTGCAGCAGTCCATGGGGTCGCAGAGTCGGACATGACTGAGGGACTGAACTGAACTGAACTGAATGTATAAATTTTAGTGTCAGGTTGATTTAAGGAAAAATATTTGTTCAAATGGGCTCTAACTAATTTGAGATACACAGACACATCTGATGTAACAAATAAAAGATCTCAAAAAAAAAAAAAGGGGAGAATTCACGAAATGTTTCTGTAGCCTATGTACATTTCCTTTCATGTTTCAATAGAAGTGAGTTAATAGTGGTATCCCTTTTTGTTTTTTTATTGTACCTTTTGGTAAAGAACTCCCAAACTGAACAGCTTGTGCTGCAGTTCATAAAGGTTGCATCTTCTTTAAGATGCGTTTGGGACTTATTTTTAGAAAAAGAAACAAAAGCAAATTCCAAAATTTCTCATTATATATGTTAATAGGATTAGAAAAAAATTACTATTTTATCTTAAGATTAAAAGCATGGATTTTTGCTGTTGTTTAGTCGCTAAGGCATGTCCAGCTGTTTGCGACTTCATGAACTGTAGCCCACCAGGCTCCTCTTCAAAAAAAAAAAGGGGAGAATTCACGAAATGTTTCTGTAGCCTATGTACATTTCCTTTCATGTTTCAATAGAAGTGAGTTAATAGTGGTATCCCTTTTTGTTTTTTTATTGTACCTTTTGGTAAAGAACTCCCAAACTGAACAGCTTGTGCTGCAGTTCATAAAGGTTGCGTCTTCTTTAAGATGCGTTTGGGACTTATTTTTAGAAAAAGAAACAAAAGCAAATTCCAAAATTTCTCATTATATATGTTAATAGGATTAGAAAAAAATTACTATTTTATCTTAAGATTAAAAGCATGGATTTTTGCTGTTGTTTAGTCGCTAAGGCATGTCCAGCTGTTTGCGACTTCATGAACTGTAGCCCACCAGGCTCCTCTATCCATGGAACTTTCTAGGCAAGGATACTGGAGTGGGTTGTCCTTTCCTCCTTCAGGGTATCTCCCCTACCAGGGATCGAATCCTCATCTCCCCTTGGCAGATAGAGTCTTTACCACTGAGCCACCTGTGAGATCGAAGCGCTTACTGAGCTTCTAGTGAGATTAATTTTATTTCAGAACAGTTTTTTTCTGTTTACAATTATTTCTTTTTAAAAATCTTTATATAAAATTTAGTTATTTATTAGGGTATGATTGCTTTACAATGTTGTACAACAAAGTGAATTAGCCATTAGTTCATTTCGGTCACTTAGTCGTGTCCGACTCTCTGCGACCCCGTGGACTGCAGCCCGCCAGGCTTCCCTGTCCATCATCAACTCCCGGAGCTTGCTCAGACTCATGTCCACTGAGCTGGTGATGCCATCCAACTGTCTGTTCTTCTGTTGTCCCTTTCTCCTCCTGCCTTCAGTCTTTCCCAGCAATCAGGGTCTTTTCCAATGAATCAGTTCTTCACGTCACATGTAAAGTATTGGAGCTTCAACTTCAGCAGTAGTCCTTCCAATGAATATTCAGGACTTATTTCCTTTAGGATTGACTGGTTTGATTTCCTTGCAGTCCAAGGGACTCTCAAGAGTCTTCACCAACACTACAGTTCAAAAGCATTAAAACTTTAGTGCTCAGCTTTCTTTATGGTCCAGCTCTCACATCCATAAAAACTATTGGAAAAACCATAACTTTGACTATATGGACCTTTGTTGGCAAAATAATGTCTCTGCTTTTTAATATGCTGTCTAGGTTGGTCATAGCTTTTCTTCCAAGGAGCAAGCATCTTTTAATTTCATGGTTGCAGTCATCATCTGCAGTGCTTTTGGAGTCCAAGAAAATAAAGTCTGTCACTGTTTCCATAGTTTCTCCATCTACTTGCCATGAAGTGATGGGCCCAGATGCCATAATCTTCATTTTTTGAATGTTGAGTTTTAAGCCAGCTTTTTTTTTTTTTTAAGCCAGCTTTTTTACTCTCCTCCTTCACTTTCATCAAGAGGCTCTTTAGTTCCTCTTTGCTTTCTGCCATAAGGGTGGTGTTATCTGCATATCTAAGGTTATTGATATTTCTCCCAGCAGTCTTGATTCCAGCTTGTGCTTCATCTAGCCCAGCATTTCACATGATGTACTCTGCATATAAGTTAAATAAGCACGGTGATAACATACAGCCTTGACATACTCCTTTACCAATTTGGAACCAGTCCATTGTCCCATGTCTGGTTCTAACTATTGCTTACTGACCTGCATACAGATTTCTCGGGAGACAGGAAAGGTGTTCTGGTATTCCCATCTCTTGAAGAATTTTCCACAGTTTGTTGTGATCCACACAGTCAAAGGCGTTGGCATATCCACTGAAGCAGAAGTGGATATTTTTCTGGATTTCTCTTGCTTTTTTGATGATCCAGTGGTTGCTGGCAATTTGATCTCTGGTTCCTCTGCCTTTTCTAAATCCAGCTTGAACATTTGGAGGTTCCCAGTTCACATACTGCTGAAGCCTGGCGTGGAGAATTTTGAGCATTATTTGCTAGCATGTGAGATGAGAGCAATTGGGCAGTAGTTTGAACATTCTGTGACATTGCCTTTCTTTGGGATAGGAATGTCCTGTGGCCGCTGCTGAGTTTTCCAAATTTGGTGACATTTTGAATGCAGCACTTTCACAGCATCATCTTTTAGGATTTGAAGTAACTCAGCTGGAATTTCATCACCTCCACTAGCTTTGTTCATAGTGATGATTCCCAAGGCCCACTTGACTTCATATTCCAGGATGTCTGGCTCTAGGTGAGTGATCACACCATCATGGTTATCTGGATTATTAAGATCTCCTTTGTATAGTTCTTCTTATATTCTCGCCACCTCTTCTTAATATCATCTACTTTTGTTAGGGCCATACCATTTCTGTCCTTCATTGTGCCCATCTTTGCATGAAATGTTCCCTTGGTATCTCTAATTTTCTTGAAGAGATCTCTAGTCTTTCCCATTCTATTGTTTTCCTCTATTTCTTTGTATTGATCACATAGGAAGGCTTTCTTATCTCTCCTTGCTATTCTTTGGAACTCTGGATTTGGATGGGTATATCTTTCCTTTTCTCCTTTGCTATAAGTATACATAAATGTTATCCCTCATGGCCCTTCCTCCCACCCGCCTCCCAAGAAAAGCACAGATTTTAATCTGAATTTTGCCTTTAACCTTGGTGTGTAGTAAAGTAAGATATGATAGTATATAGCTTTGTACGCTTGAAGGCCTTTGTGTGTGTGTTTATTAGTGCCTCACTTCATTTCATAGTTTCACCTTTCCTGTCTTTGCTCTGCTACTTCCCTTACTGGGAATAATTCCCTTCCTTCGCTTCTCCATCTGGTAAACTCCTACACAAAATCCAAGAGCCAAATGACTTATCACCTGCTCTATGAAACCTTCCCAGTTCACACAAGGAGAATGAACCCCACTCTTCTGAATGTATGGCTTCCTAATGTATGGCTACCACATTGGATTGTTAATGAGTATGTGCTTGCTCAGTCGTGTCCTACTCTTTGTGACCCCCTGAACTATAGCCTGACAGCATCTGTCCATGGGATTTCTCAGGCAAGAATACTGGAGTGGGTGACCATTTCCTCTTCCAGGGACTCTTCCCAGCCCAGATATCAAACCCACGTCTCCTAAGTCTCCTGCATTGGCAGGCAGATTCTTCACCACTGAGCCACCTTGAAAATCCTTGGATTGTTAATAGTTTCTGGTAGATTATAAATGCTCTGAGGTCTCATTGATTTCTACATTCCCAGCATCTAGCATAGAGCCTGTAGGGTATATATGCATGAGGGACTGAAGCATGAAGCACAGAAAGTCCTTTATGATGAATAGATGGTTTATACTTCTCTTTGTGTTTCAATATGGAGGAACTTAGAACAGGAGTCCCCAACCTCTGGGATCTAATGCCTGATGATCTGAGGTGGAGCTGATGTAGTAATAATAATAATAAAAAATAAGGTGCATAATAAATGTAATACACTTCAATAATTCCAAAACCAACCTCCTAGTCCATGGAAAAATTGTCATCCATGAAATTAGCCCCTGGTGCCAAAAAAACTGGGGACCACTGACTTAGAGTAACACTCTGGCTTCCCCTTGCCCTGCTCCCTTCCTCACACCTCCTGGGGGAGGAGGTTGATGCCTCTGATCAGCCTATTTTGACTCATCTGATGAGCCAAGGAACTCTAATCAGTTCCTTGGTCAACCTGTTTTGCAGGCAATCAGACCTGACTGGGTGGATAAGTTTAATTCTGGGGCGAAGTGTGAGGAAGTTCACTGCGGCCCTGAACCCGTACCAGCTGTTATCTGTAATAAGTCTGACGAGCTGATCTGCAATCTGGCTGCCTCCCTGTGTGTCTCTGTCTCCACTGGTTTCTGACTCAGGAATGGAAGAAATGCATTATCTATTGCTCCCCTGCTAAGCCACCAACATCTGACATTTGTACAGTGCTTTTCAGTTTACAAAGCGCTTCCACATCTATTATTTCAAGGGCTATAAATGAGGTAATGAAGGGCTGTGGGAGTCTCGGGAGCCAGTGATTAATTTCAGTTGGGAAAACCACGTGGAGCTGCCTGTTGGTGAGCCTCATTCAGCACAGCTGTTGGGCCAGAAGGTTCCTGAACTCTGCCCCTTCCATGTGCTAAGTCACTTCAGTTATGCCCGACTCTTTGCAACCCTATGGTCTGTAGCCTGCCAGGCTCCTCTGTGGATGGGATTTTCCAGGCAAGAATACTGGGATGGGTTGCTGTGCCCTCCTCCAGGGGATCTTCCCAACCCAGGAATTGAACCTATATCTCCAGTGTCTCCTGAATTGCAGGCAGATTCTTAACCAATGAGCCACCCGGGGAAGCCCCTGCCCCTCTTGAGCCCTCACAAAAAGAAGGAAAGTGTCAAAGGACACTAGTCCATTTCCAGGATTTGCCTCCAACAGCTAGTTCCCTTTCTGGTCCACTGCACACCTAGAGCAGCTTTCCCTGATTTCTGATGTCTATTGGTTATGCCTAAAAGATGATGCTGTGAAAGTGCTGCACTCAATATGTCAGCAAATTTGGAAAACTCAGCAGTGGCCACAGGACTGGAAAATGTCAGTTTTCATTCCAATCCCAAAGAAAGGCAATGCCAAAGAATACTCAAACTACCGCACAATTGCACTCATCTCACACGCTAGTAAAGAAATGCTCAAAATTCTCCAAGCCAGGCTTCAGCAATACATGAACCTTGAACTTTCAGATGTTCAAGCTGGATTTAGAAAAGGCAGATAAACCAGAGATCAAATTGCCAACATCCGTTGGATCATCAAAAAAGCAAGAGAGTTCCAGAAAAACATCTATTTCTGCTTTATTTTGACTATGCCAAAGCCTTTGACTGTGTGGATCACAATAAACTGTGGAAAATTCTGAAAGAGATGGAAATACTAGACCACCTGACCTGCCTCTTGAGAAACCTGTATGCAGGTCAGGAAGCTGGACATGGAACAACTGATGGGTTCCAAATAGGAAAAGGAGTACGTCAAGGCTGTATATTGTCACCCTGCTTATTTAACTTCTATAGCAGAATACATCATGAGAAATGATGGGCTGGAAGAAGCACAAGCTGGAAACAAGATTGCCGGGAGAAGTATCAATAACCTCAGATATGCAGATGACACCACCCTTATGGCAGAAAGTGAAGAGGAACTAAAAAGCCTCTTGATGAAAGTGAAAGAGGAGAGTGAAAAAGTTGGCTTAAAGCTCAACATTCAGAAAA